>BMAU01006054.1:0-35000 GCA_019973935.1 Trichonephila clavipes | reverse complement strand
CAATCATCCACTCACGGTTTCTTCACAAACCAGCGGGTGTCCGACACAAGCACCGACAGCCGAGCCACCTCCGGCCCACTGTCGTCGTTTTACCGCCTTTGAGGACAATTCGCCATTGTAGCCCCGGAAGCGATTTCGTCCACAGTAGAATGGTCAGACAATTGTTGGTCTAAGTCACAACCGGCACTAAAGTCCAGACGCTAAATAAGCGATAATGAACTAGCTGCAGAGTGCACCTAAATCTCTGTCTAGTATTGTCTGCAATAGTATTGTCCTGAAATGAATCTCGTTTCAAAAGAGAACAATCACAACTTCCTTCCCCTAAAAAGGTCCATTTCACGAGACTGCTATGATCCTAGTTGGATTCAGTTCTTAGAAATCACACACATAAAGATCGTCCCATCAATGAGATTGATCAAGGTAGCAATCCCGGTATTAAACACAATAAAAAAATAACATAATAATTGCATCAAAATTTCAAAAAAAAAATGTACACTTTACACAATTAGACCTTAAAATCCGAATCTCAGATTCTTTTCTCAAAGTTACATTTCACCTTTAAATTATAATTTTTAAACAAAATGCGTCAAATGCCAATCTCTTACTAAACATCTACACTTAATCGCGCATGACTACAGGAAGTAAACATCCTGTTGGCCTACGGTTGACTATAGAGACATCAGAGATTTTCGCTAACATCTATTTTCTTCCCACAATGTACACAGATACACTCACAAACATACAAATAAAACAGTAATTTAAATATATATAATAATTAATGAAAAATCTACAAACTACTTATTCCAATCTACTTGGATTTTCCGTGTTTCCATGGAGCCTCCAGGTTTGTGTTTGATTTCAAATTAAACGGCTGTAAAACTCAACGCCATCTTTGTAACCTAGGATTAGTACTCTCCATCTTGTTTAGGTACCTTAAGGGGTTGTGGTCGGTTTCTATAATAAATTTTTGCCCGTCTAAATAATAGTTTAATCGCTTTAGACCAAAATTATCGCAGCTAATTCCCTTCCCAACGTGCTGTAGTTTTCGCTCCGCTTTAGAAAATTTTTGCTTAGGAAAACGATGGGGTGTTCTTCCCCCTCTATTCTTTGCGATAAAACAACCCCAGCACCCACCTCACTCGCGTCCGTTTGCAGGATGAAATCCGTGGCAAAATCTGGGGCATACAATATGGGTTGGGAGACAAGTTTGGCTTTTAGCTCCTCGAACGCTTTCCCACATTTCTCATCCACACAAGTGATCTTCTCTTTCTTAATTTTTTCCCTTTCAGTGCGTCGGTCAAGGGTGAAGCTATTGTGCTGTAATTTGGGATATAATGAGAGTAGTACCACTAGACCGAGAAAGGATCGTACCTGTGTTTTAGTGGTGGGCCGCGGGAAATCTGCTATAGCTTTTATCTTCAGATCACTCGGAGACCTACTCCCTGAACCAATTCGTGCCCTAGAAATAAGACTTGAGCAAACTTACATTTAGAGGGTTTCACTTTAGCCCCCGCCTTTCTCAATCTTCCTAAAACTATGTCGATGTGCTTTACGTGATCTTTCCACCCTTGGGAAAAAATGGTTATATCGTCTATGTACGGCAATGCAAACTGCTCCACCCCTCAAAACTTGAGCCATCAATTTGCAAAAATAAAATAGGGCGCACATACTAACCCCGAACATCATTTTCTTGGGGATATAGGTGCCAAATGGAGTAACGAAAGCTGCGTATCTCTGAGCTCTCGGCGTGAAGGCGGAATCTGAAAGTAACCTTTCGACAAATCCATCACCGTTACATGGGGAGCCGCGCTCACTTTTTCTACTATCTCTTCCATATTTGTAGAGGAAAAATTCAGCTCGAGTTATCTCGTTCAATCGACGATAATCAACGCCATATGGACGAGTCTTTTTTGGGCTTTCTACTAAAATAAGGGGCGAAGTGTAATCGGACTGTCCTATCTGTATTACACCCAGTTCCAACAAACGTTTAATTTCTTCTCGCAATATATGTTAATTTGTCTCGGAGACATCCGATAAGGTTTTGTTTTAATGGGCTTGTCGAGATCCAGTTCAATATCCATTCGCATCAAGTGAGTCGTCCCAGGGTCTGGGAAAACACGTCCTTATTTTTAGTAATGACTTGTTTTAATTCGTCGATCTGAGGGGGATAGTTTAAGTTACAGTGACTTTCCCGCAATATTTCGTGATAGTCAAACTTCGTGCATTGTTTATCTGGATAAGGAATTTCAGCATCTCCCTCTATGTCGTCCGAGACCTCTTCTACAACGAGGCTTACCAGTTCGGGTCTCCGATGATACGGCTTTAGTAAGTTTACGTGATAAATAGTACTACGCGCGCGCGCGGTCCCTTCTTCCTGGTAGATCTATCACATAATTTGTATCCGAAATTCTACTAAGTACCTTTCCCGGCCCTATCCAATTCACCTCAAGTTTATTTTGTTTAGAGGTAGCTAACACCATTACCAGATCCCCTTCTACAAATTTCCGTTCCATGGCATTGTGATCGTACCACGTTTTCCTTTTAAGTTGGCATTCTTTCATCCTAGTGATCGCAATATCTTGGCAACGTTTGAGTCTATTATTTAACTGCAATATATATTCCACTACCGATTGACTCGTGTTTACCTCCTCCATCCATTCCTCGTAAACTAACGTTTGGGGTGTTCTCAAATTCTTTCCCATGACCAACTCGGTGGGACTGAACCTGTACTCTCGTGCGCAACCGTTCTGAGAGAGAATAATGCCAAAGGAAGAACCCCCTCCCAATCTTCTCCCGATTCCACGCACAAAGCCTTAATTGCGCGCATGATGGTTCTATGCACTCGCTCCACAGCATTGCTTTGGGGGTGGCTGACTGATGACCTCGTCACTTTGATGCCGAACTTATTGAAAAAGGTGGTGGTCAATTCACTAGTGAAAAGAAGTCCCCAGGTCGGATTGTATTTCGCGCGGGAATCTAACTTAGAAAAGATACTCAAGAGGGCGTCTATTACGTTCGGGGAAGTAATACTCTCCACCGGAATAGCTTCCGGATACTTAGAGGCTACGCAAATTGACGTAATCAGATATCTGTTTTGCTTTGTTGAGACAGGGAAAGGTCCCACAGCATCTATATTGATTTTTTAGAATACCTCCGAAATAATCGGCACTAATTTCAGGGTGCTTTTCGCTTTATCTCTCGGTTTCCCTACTCGTTGACACGAATCGCAAGTTTTGACGAACTCCTCCACGTTTCTGTACGTTCGGCCAAAAAAATGCCTTAGAATTCTATCTTTGGTTTTCGTCACCCCCAGATGCCCCCTATTTCGTCATGGCTAAGTTTGTTAATGTCAGAGTCTAAACTTTATGGGTACGCATAGCTGTCTGACCTCCTCCCCTCGCTTAGTTTTCGCAACTCTAACTAATTTCCCCCTGATGACCCTAAATTCTTTGTCTATTCCTGTTAGGACCTTATCCCAAAATGGTTTCAGATCGGGGCATTTTCTTTGTTCCTCTTTAAATTCAACACCATTCACTTTCGCCAAACTCTTTCCCCCTTCTCCTTCAAAAGCAGGAATGATAAAGCTATCGTCTTCCTCCCTCGGACGGGGGAATCCATAAGTTCAAGCTCCTCTTTGTTCGCCTCTTTTTCTTTCTCGGGGGAAAATCTTTTTTGTTTACTTCTAGTCTAGTCACCACTGCGTTAACCAACTGCACCCCCTGTTCGTCTGACTGCAGCAGTTCAGCTGTTCGGTTTCCCAATAAATATAGATCATTGTCACTACTATCCTGTTTTATTGCGGCCTTGGTATAAAACTCTCCTTTCTTCGTTTTGATTTTAATTTTAGCCAGAGGCAAACGGTGGCAAATCTCATCTAACGGGCTTTTCAGCCAAAGCGCGTATTAACCTAGGAGGTCATTTTCATTAATCCAGCTCCGCGAACAGACGTCTATGGATGACCCCGAATCTCTTAGACATACGCGATCTATGCCATTTATTTCCATGTTCATTTTGAATTTTTTTAAAAATGGGTCGTAATTCCCGGTATTTAAAAGTTAAAATAACTACCGTTTCGAAATTATTTTTTTTTCCTTAATCTAGGGCAGACTGGCTTTATGTGCCTGTCTCATTGCAGTAATAGCATATTATGGGCTTCCTTTTCTCAAATTGACTCTCCCCCGCCCTGGGGCACTCCCTCCCGAGAACTCCCAGGCACCTCATGCTTATAAGGATCCCTGTTCAAGGGCCCGATATTTTACCACCACTAAAATGAGTTGATTTATTTTTTACTTTCGAGCTGTTTATCAAAAGGTTCTACGCTCCCAGATTTTCGTCGGACCTGCACTCTTCTAATCGCCTCAAAATGGTCCAATTTCTCAGCTAAACTTTTAGCCTCCTTGAAACCATCCACGAATCTAGAAAATGGTCTACTAATTCTTGGTGCTCTTTTTTATTTGTTCTGTCACTAGTAGCTCTTTCAATGCGACGAAATCACCCACTTTCATCCCCGCCAGCCAGTTGTCAGGTAGGACCTTAATTCGAATACTAAATCCGCCCGCATGGCTCTGGTCTGCGTTGATGGAACTCAAATCTATCTCTAAGGGCTATCGTTGTGAGTTGGAACCGGGCCAAAGTAGATTTTATGTGGGGGTAATCGTCGCTTTCTCTAAAGGTTCTTTCGCTACTATCTCCGCAATTTCTATCGGAGTAAAGGAATGAATTGGGAGACCATCTATCACTCAGCCACTTTTTCTTTTTTCGCCTGCCTTTCAAATATTTCAAAAAATAAATTAATATTCGCATTCTTGGCATCGAACTTAGGCACTAAGTCTCTCAAGTTAACTCGTCTATTAACTCCCTGGCCCTCAAGATCAGTTGACGCTACACTTATCGTATCCGTACTATTAGCTAATTTCATTCTTTCCAACTCAAATGCCCTAATTAATTTACGTTCTTCAAATTCTCTATCTTCCCGTTTTTCCGCCAAGATACCCTCCAACAAATTTTTAACCGATTCTTCATTATAGTCTTCACTCTGACAAATTCTATTCTTAATTTCTGACTTGGTTAGAGTACTATTGACTTCGACTCCCAAACCTATCGCAACTTCTAACAATACTTCTTTTGTTTGCTTTAAAAGAAACGCCATCATGCTTTAATAAATACAACATTAAATCCAATCTCAATTGTCTCTAAAACAATTCAAATATTCAACATAAATCAACACTACACTATACACTATACTTAGTTGTACTGCACAAACTTATACAACTACCTAGCGTAACTAACCGTACACTAGACCTAGACTTTAATTATCCTTCACAAAATTATACTCATAACTATCATAACTAACAGTACCCTAGACTGAGACTTAATTATATTTCACAAAATAATAAAAATACTCAGAGTAACCTGACAATACACTACGCAAAAACTGTGCTAACGAAACAAGTATACTACTGTATACTACGACCTAACTCAATAAACAAACACACATACAAACATAGCACATCAATACACTTCAAACAAACTTAATAATTTCTGTAGTCTCTCAGTCTAGACTTTTAACTTTATCTAGCATTACTTTTCTTACAAGATTTTACATAAACTAGAAATAATGTATTGTGCTGCCCCGATACTATACTCAAAGAAAAAGACTGACCTTAACATTGCAGGGGGAAACACTGGAAACATCTTCCTCATCCTTCTCCGGGAAAAAAACGGAAGGCAGGCACTTCGCGGGCACTCTTCACAAGCAGGAATTCCGGGAAACCTTTCAGGTGGGCACGCTTCCTTAACACACGGGCACGAGCAAGACACTCCGGTCACTTCTTGTTGCATGTAATTCGATGAAACACATTTCTTTCACAAGTTGTGCGAGAATCAAGCGGGCATAACTCCATATGGCTGACGTTTTATTTTTTCTTGTCAATAAAGGGTTCGAGGCATCTATTCACAGAAATGCCTATCTCACAAAGCTGCCACCAAATTAGATCTTGCTGTAACGTCGTCAGAAGGTAGCGTGAAAATAATACATCACAGCAAGGTTGTGGGAGTAAAAAAAAATACTTTTAATTTTTTTCTCCAATAATATAATCGATTTAAGTTAGATTGTAAAGTTAATAGTTTCCGTGCCTAGCCAGTATGGTGACCCCGTTTTGAAGTCGCTCACTCCACAGCTTGTCTCCGTCCAGTCCACAAGGCGTTTTTACTCATTCGCGTTTCGGATTCCTGGTCAGCATCACCGAGCAAAACTCTGGGATTCTCCTCTCTGCTTCCTAAAACGACCAGCCCTTGTCTTTTCCGAGCTCTTTTTCCTTCTTTTTCTCGTTCTCTCTTTCCTTCCTCCTTTCTCCCGGTTTTTCCAACCTTTTAAAACATCAGGGGCAGTCCATTTCTCCCCCCTCACGTCTTCTCATTGGTGGGCCCATATGAGTCGATCCTTCAACCTCAACTCATTAGAGCCCATTGGTCCATAATCCGCCAATCATCCACTCACCCGGTTTCTTCACAAACCAGCAGGTGTCCGACACAAGCACCGACGGCCGAGCCACCTCCGGCCCACTGTCGTCGTTTTACCGCCTTTGAGGACAATTCGCCATTGTATAAGTAAGGCGACAGTCCGCTGCCCCGGAAGCGATTTCGTCCACAGTAGAATGGTCAGACAATTGTTGGTCTAGTCTAACCGGCACTAAAGTCCAGACGCTAAATAAGCGATAATGAACCCCAGCTGCACGTGCACCTAAAACTCTGTCTAGTATTGTCCTGCAATAGTATTGTCCTGAAAGAGTGAATCTCGTTTCAAAAGGAGAACGTCACAGTCCTTTTCCTGGATATTTTCTGGAGGATAAGCAGTACCATTTGCGCCAGATCAGTTGGCGTCTACAATCCGATGACAGATTGAACCTACTCTCATCTGAGAATAGTACGCATGCCCAGTCCTGTTCAGTATAATTGTGATGCTCACGACACCATTGCAAACGGGCAGTACAGTACTGTCTGGTCAATGGGACACACACAACAGGTCTGCGTGCGTATAGTCCTCCTCCCCTCAAACGTCTGGCAACAGTTTTTCGGGAGATCTGCTTTCCTGAGGCAGCAAGAAACTGATTCGCCACCTGCTGAGCTGTGGTGCACCTGTTCCTTTTTGCTGATAGGACGATATATCTGTCTTCTGCAGGCGTCGTACTTCTAACACGACCTCCCCCGTGCCGTCTACTACACATTCCAGTAGTTTTAAATGACTTCCACAGCCGGGAAACAACGCTGTGAGCGATGTCGAACTCCCTGGCAACATCTGTTATTTTTCGACCTTCTTCGATCTTTCCAATAATTCGGCCACGCATAAAATCATCTATGTGATGTCGGGAAGACATGCCAAAAATTTTAAGTTCGTCTATTAAATCTTTCCTGTAAAACTTTGACTTGAAACAACAACTGTCCACACGCGTCAAAACCTTTAAAGCTCTTATAAACGCTATCACGTGATGAACAGACGTGGAAAAAAAATTTGCATACTCATACTTCTTCTTACTAATATCCCGCACTTATTCTAATTTTCCACATTTTGCTTCCTTTCATTTTGTGGTTGCTATGGATGATAGTGTTATCCCTCCTTAGCAATTGTCCAGTAGTGTATACACACACACATACACACATACACACATACACACACACACATATATATATATATATATATATATATATATATATATATATATATATATATATATGTATATATATATATATATATATATATATATAGTTATGCTGCCTTTTTGAAGAGAAAAACTTCTATAGACACGTTTTGCTGGAGAGTAAACTTGAATGAACGTCACGTTTGGGTTTGTAACGCTCATTCGGCCTTTTTCGTATTTAGTCGGAAATCCTGCTCGGATAAGGTTGTCCGCGACATACACACCCTAAAATGAAACGGAGGGACGTTTCCCCCTCCTTTTACCACTCTGAAATGACATGAAATGCGGTAGTTTCTCCCCTTTTCAATACGCCGTAAAAGTAAAGTTTCTAGCTTCAATGTAAAAGTGGGCTTCTCTCTCTAAGTGGCAATCTAATTAAGGCATTCATGAATGCAAAAGATGAAATTGAAAAGTAAATAACGATTTTTATTGGTGAAATTTTTTTGAATATATATTTAGTAACTCTGATTAAGTCATAAATTCTAAGAGGTTTTACATTATATATATATATATATATATTGCTTATTGCCTCTTGAAATTTAATGCTTGCTTTTAGAAGGATTTTTCTAAAGTAGATGCATTAATATCCTTGTAATTTAATATGATTTTCTAAATATAGAATATTCTTTGAAGCTAGTTTATTATCTAAAAAAACCATTTGCCTTCAATAATTTCGGAATAAATTAATAATAATATCTCATTATATTTTTGTAAGAGTTACTAAAAAACCTTTGAAGTATTTAATAATTTCGTTAAAAATAAAACTCAAGTGATGTAATACTAATTAAAAAGAACCTACCTAGGATCCTAAAAAAAAGACCAAAAGTTCTGTGAGCAGCATGAAAATCATTTTCAAGCTCTTCAAATAAAAATATAATCCTCTAAAAGTTAAATTTTCCTGAGATTACCAAGCATTCTTTAATTTTAATCAGTTTTAAAGCCAACAAGTTATTGAAATCTTTTTTAGAATACATATAATCATCAAAACACTAAAAAAAGTACTTACCCTCAGTTATTCCTTCCAGCTTAAAAAAGAGATTGATGGTGATGTGTTTTACCATTAAACGGACAAATGGTTTCTTCGTGCCATGGCTTCTGTATTGTTTAGTTGCAGCATAGGAGGATTTTAGACATCTGTTACATTTCATATCTTTATGTGGGATTTAGAGCAACAAAGGCTTTTAACCCTTATACATCCGTCTTGAATAAATCCCACATGTAAACAGACTCAGAAAAATATAGGTCAGGTACTGCCAATCGAAATAAATTAAGTCGTAATTACGAATGCTCCTAATCGCAGTAGCTTGGTAATAGCTAGACCACGGTCGAGAATTCGTGAGTGGCATTGTCCAGTCGCGGGCTCAAGTCCTAGTGCCTCTTAAAAACCACCATGTAGGGCACTGATGCGCATCAAATCTCTCGAGGCTCAAAGTCCTCCTGCTGGCATGCTGCGGAAGTTTGGGTCGTGGAGTGCCAACTCAAGTGTCGTCCTCATCATTTAATATTGTTCAAATTTAAGAAGTCCTTCGTCAACAGCCTTCACTTTGCTTCAAAGTGTGACGTAAACAAAATTGGTCATAGCAGAGTCGCGAACCCGTGGCCAGAATTGTCAAGTCTGGGGTAGAAATGCTTAAGCCATTGAATATCCACAATATAGAGGGCTGATGCAAGTTAAATTTGTCGTGACTTTAATTCCTCATATTATAATTGTGTTGATATTTAGAGAGGGATTAGGGGGTGACCGGGGTAGCCTAGTGGTCAAGATAATGGACTCGTTCCCGACGTGTCATACGTTTGAGCATAGTACCTCTGCAGAACCGCCGTGTAGGGAAGCTATACACGTTAAATCTGTCGAGAGCTCAAACGTCCACACATTGATGTCGTGTGATACATAGGAGAAGAGGTGCCAGCTCAAGTGCCGTCTCATCACTTGACCATGGCTCAAAATTGCGAGGTCCGTCGCCAAAAGCTCTCGAGTAGCTGTACAGTGTAACGTTAATATTCACTTAATCACTCACTCACCAGATAAGGGGTTATACTCGCCATTTGATTGTGGTTCAAACATGCGAGGTCCATCCTCACGTTGTTTTACAAGTGCGGTGTTAATACCATCCAGATAAATGATTGATTGATTGAATATTAACGTCACACTGTTCAGCTACACGAGGGCTTTTGGCGACGGACCACGTCATTTTGAACCATGGTCAAGTGACGTGGATGGCACCCCTCTCATAACTACCACACCACACCACGGGAGGACGTTTCAGCTCTCGAAAGATTTAACGTGCATCACTGCCCTACACGGCGGGTCTTTAGTGGAACTGGGCTCCAACTCATGACAAGGCAAGCCACGGTCCGATACCTATACCACTCGGCTACCGCGGCCACACCATCCAGATAAAACAAAAACTTATTGTTAAGGTTGTAAGTATTCCATCACACCAAGTTAGCCAGCAGAAAGTGGCGTAAATGCAGTCAATCAGAGGCATTCTAGCTAAGCCGATGAGATTTATAAATGGGTATATCATCATTGCTCTCTGCCTATTGATTGAATTTAGTGGTCAAAGTCACGGGCTCGTAGCCTGCGTGTCATGAGTTCGAGTGTAGTGCCACTGAAGACCCTCCGTGTAGAGCACGTTTAACTGTTGAGGCTCAAACATTCTTCCATTGGTGTAATGTGGAATTTAGGAGAGGGGGATAGCTCAGGTGTCATCTTCGTCACTTGATCATGGTTCAAAGTTACAAGTTCCGTCGCCAATAGCCTTCGTGTAGCTTCGTAATGTGACGTAATTTACACCCACTCTGCTTATTGAGTAGTCTCACATGACATGATGTGGAAGGGAGGAGAGAAGGGAGCCAGCTCTGTTTCGACCTCGTCACTTGATCGAGGTTCAGAATCACGAGGTCCATCTCCAACTCACGTTGCTAAGTGTGAAGTTAATAGTACAGTGAATTGAGGTTTACGATCTTCAGATCGTGCTCTTATCTAGATTGCACTAAATATTTGTCGTGCGAAATGATGAGGATTGCTAAATGTTAAATGAAATCAATGAATCTTTCCCTTTATGTTAGTTGACTTACAGATTAGGAGAGTTAAGAGTCATCTCAGATGTCGTTGTCGACATTTGGCATTAGTTCAAAAACTTTCGCCAACTCAACATCTCTCCTGTTGTTGTTTTAATGTGAATTTAACTCACTTCAGTTTATATACGAGTTCTTATTTGACCCATTACCTTACGATATAAATAACTGGCCCTTTTGCAGCTCAAAAATCGTTCAAAGGTACGGAGTACAAATTTCGCGATCGAAGAATTGTCCTCTTTACCAGGCCATAATCCGGATTAATGACATCCGTATTGATGACAAAGTGAAGAGACGAAGACAACACCTAAGCTGGCATCCCATAGTCCAAACTTCCACTTCTCACCAGCAGGAAGACTTAATGGGGTCGTGGTTGCCGAGAGGTAATGGCCGCCAATTCTTGGCTCCCGTTGTTGAGTCGAGACACCTAGTACTACTGAAGACACATCGCATCAAGGAGCTGAAGCACGTTAAGGTATCCGACTGCATTCGGAACCGTGATTTTAAAAAAGCGCATAAATGGATAATTTTCTTGATATTTAGTGTCACTTAGATTAGAATACGTGTATAAAATTCTTTTAAGAATAGTATTACAATAAAAAATTATTTAAGTATACTATTTTGACAAAAAATGAACATAGAATGATTTTCTAGCATTTTCAAAGTATTCTCTTGTGAAAAATGCTTCTATTGTAATAATATTTCGCCTGTATATAGCTCAGACCTCTGTACAGAGGCCTAACCAGAATTTTTGAAATATATAACTTACAAGTGAGTTTATTCATGTTTTAAGACAACAGAGGGGAGAAATTTTAAGAAAAAAACGCCGATAATTATTTCAATGGGTTGTAACTTTGAAAATAATGTGAATTTTTCAAATATCATAGTTGAGCCTCTATACAGAGGTCTGAGGTATATACAGGCAAAATATTATTATAATAGAAGCATTTTTCACTTAAGAAGAATATTTTGAAAATGGGTCATTCTATGTTAATTTTTTGTCAAAATATTGTACTTATATAATTTTTTATTGTGTAATACTATTCATAAAATAAATTTATATACATTTTCTAATCTAAATGACACTAAATATCCATTATTATCCATTTATGCGCTTTTTTAAAATAACGGTTCTGAATATAGTCGGGGCCGCGGTAGCCGAGTGGTATGGGTATCGGATCGTGGCTTGCCTTGTCACCAGTTCGAGCCCAATACCACTAAAGACCCGCCGTGTAGGGCAGCGATGCACGTTAAATCTGTCGAGAACTGAAACATCCTCCCGTTGGTGTGGCGTGGTAGTTAGGAGAGGTGGTGCCAGCTAGGTATCGTCCACGTCACTTGACCATGGTTCAAAATTACGTGGTCCGTCGCCAAAAGCCCTCGTGTAGCTGTACAGTGCGACGTTAATATTCAATCAATCAATCAATCCGAACGTAGTTGGATACCATAAATCAGCCAAGCCCCAAAATCCTCCCGTTGGCAGAATGTGGAAGTTCAGAGAGAAGAAAGTCTGCGCAGGTGTCGTCCTCGTCAGCCGCCTAGGTTCAAAATTATGAAGTCCGCACCATTGACCTTAAGGTGGCTAGTACGACTGAACCATCAATTAATCAACCGATATATTTAGTGCGCCACCTCCCTTCCACATCGCGACTGTAGATCATAAAACTCACAATTAGGAGTGTTCTACTTGAGTCACAATGAATGAGGAGTCGAACTCACAATTTATTGATCTCTATACCTCAATCTTACCATTAGATGATTATGATTCCAATTAAATGCGGAAATATTCATTAATAAGAATTCTTCCGAGTCCTTAAAAGGCCGTGATACCCTTGTTAATGGGGGCACGAGCTCGGGGCCGGCATGTCATGAGTTCGAGCCCTAGTCCCTAGATCCGCCGTGTAGAGGAGCTGAAGAACGTTAAATCTGCCGTGGCTCAAAACCCTCCGTTTGGCGTGCTTGGATAGTTTGGAGAGTGATGACACCTCAGGTGTCGTCCTCGTTACTTGACTAGTTCAAAATTACGAGATCCTGTCACCAATAGCCCTCCTGTTGCTTTACTGAAAAAGTGAGAGTTGTATTAGCTTCGCACTACAAAGTTGCACTAGGAGTGCTGGTGACGGACCTCGTGATTTTGAACCATGGTCAAGTGACGAGGACGACACCTGACTTCTCACCTCCTTACCCAAATTTCAAAGAATACCAACGGGAAGACGTTTGAGCCTTGGCAGATTTAACATGTATTGGCTCCTCTACACGTTGAGTCTTCAACAGTGCTTGGGTCAAACTCATGACACACCAGCCACGAGTTCTTGACCTTGACCACTAGGCTACCGCGTCCTCATATTGCTTTAGAGTGTGACTTTAATAAACACTCACTCATTCCGAAATCTTAAATCATGTTCCTTTACATATATTTCCTTCTCTTTGAGCGGCGGACAGTTATGAGCTTGGTTAAGTTACATTAACATTTATAATTGCACAACGACTTGTTGGCGAGCACCCAGGATGGAATCTTTTGGGAAATGCCCTGTTAGTAGATATAAATGGTAGGACTCAAATTTTCGCATTGAGTTGAGTTGTGACTCGAAGGAATCAAGTCTGAAACTCGTTGAAAGAAGTGACGAGTGTGTGAGAAGGCGAAAAAGAAACAATTTCGCAACTTCTCCACCTGAGTATTCGCAGACGAAATTAGTGAATCGTTCGCTCGTGTACCATGACGTGGCAAAAGATAATAAATTTCCATGCACGCTCAATCCGGGGAGGGGGTGCACGTAGAGGCGTGGTGCGATTTTTATTGCCTATTAAACCACGCGGTCATTAAAAGTCAGTGGGCCACCCTCCCAACACCCATTACACGCTAGGGTGGAGCGGCAACGCCCCCTGCCCCGGTCTCTCTACTGGGGACAAACTTCTCTCTCGGTTATAGTGAAGGAGTCTTAAGCGAAATGGTGAAAGTGATTAATGCGCTCTAGACTTAAATGCCTGCATATGGACACATAACGCGGGCTGGCGTAATTAAAATAGACACAAAATTAAATCGGAGTAAAAATTTAAAAAATAATTTTTTTTCTCTCTATGAGTGTGTTAAGCTAGTTTTTTTATGTTGAATATTACCATCCCAGGAAAGAATAGGAGGAATTTATTATTCTGTCGACTTCACTAGGCATCTTCCACAAAACAAATAATATTAAAAAAAAAATTAAGTCAATTCTCTCCTACTTAGATCAACAATTTTTTTTTTATTTTAGCTACTCTTTATTTAATAGTTACAATTAATATAAATATGTATATACATAGAACAGAATCCCAACATTAAGTGGTAATTAATTTTTACTCATTATCATTAAAGTATCGTATTGTCATCCATAACAATCGTGTATATAAAATGCTTTAAAATGTGAGAACTTTTTCAAGTTTTGACTCTAGTCACCAAAAATGATGTCAACGTGATTGTATTTGTAATTCTTTAAATAATTAGTTTTAATCAATTTTTTATTAATTATAATTAAATTATTGAATTTTCATCCAAAATAATGATACAAAATTTCACCTCAATTGAGCGCTTTAAAATGTATTTTATTAACGATTGAAAATTCCACCAAGATAAATAAATAAATATATAGGGAGGGTGAGCTAATAGTAGGAATTAAAGAAAAATTAAAGCAGTCTCGCTTCCATATAAGCTATTTAACCCCTTAATTGGTTTGCCCGTATAATATACGGGCTACCGAAAGATGGATACAACCGATTTGCTCTTACACTGTTCGGGCACTGATATTTTCTTCTTTCTACCTTTCCTTTGCTCATACTTTTAATTCTTACAGATAGATTATTAGTGTTAGTGTTTGTAAGAGATGTAGTTTGTCCATAATACTGAAATACTTTTTATTATCCGGGATTTTCTTTGTAATGAAGGCGGGAATTTTTCATTAAAAGCAAGAATTTAAATTCTTGAAAATATTCGATAAGGAATTGGTATTGGCGAGTTAATTTTTTGCTTAAGAGGAAATGAAATGGAAAAACAATCCACATAAAAGTTGGTATTACATCTGTCCCCATTGCAATGTAAGACACTTAATGAAATGCCATGCTTCGAATTGCGTATATGCACACACACACAAAATCCTCAACCATTTGAAAAGAGGTACGAACGTGTGAAATTTTTTTATGAGTATGAAAGAAATTCCTCTTTATATATAAGATATATAAAACACTCTTTATGGTATGTTAACTTAGTAAAATAAGCAAACATTTAAGGTTTTCCGTGTTTCATAACTATTAAATATAAAACAGTCTGAAAACTTTAAAATGGAAAATTAAAACAAAATTCTTCCGTTTTCACATTCTGTGAAATATTATGCTTAGTTATATGCATTAAAAAGTGTCTTTTTTTGTTAACATTTTCGGCAACAAAGCTGCCTACTTAAAAGGCTAACCACCTTCTTATATATTGAATATATCTTTCTGTTTTAGATGAGACACCTTCAGATATTTTTATTTATCAAGGAAACTTCGTTGGTGAAAGAAATTACATCGTGCATCGGTAATTAAACATCTTGCGCTGTTTACTGACAGTCTCCACTGACATTGACACATTTGTCGTTGCGCGTGCTATCGGTTTTAAGAAACCGCTCTGGTAAAGTGAGTAAAGTATGTCTGGTAAATTGGTGACCGAGTGAGTGAAAATTAACGTCACTTTATTAGGTTACTCGAAATATTTTGGTGGCGGATCTCAAAATTTTGAACCATGGTCAAGTGGCAAGGACGACACCTGAGCTGGCACCCCCTCTCCTAACTTTCACACCAACTATGACATTTGAAATAAATAAAGGTAGCGTGATATTGATTGTTTTAAATATTTAGTTTATTACGTCACAACTAGTATTTACAGATTATACATTGAAGTTATTAAACTTATTCATTGGATTATCAGAGTCCAAGTTCTGTTTGTGAGGGAGGAGTTTTTTAGGGTTCGCTGTTAACGAAGTTCTCAGACCATCTCTCGTTCTCCCTCGCTAGGGTCTCGGGGAGGATCGCAGATGGCCCCCTTTTTCCTTGGGTAGCATTCGATTCGTGGGCGAATAGGAGAGGGTTCCTTGTGGTGTCGAAAGTTTCCGGGGCTATCCAAGACAAGACTACACAATAATTTAAGATGGCAGGTGTTATTGCACGTGTCGAGATCATATTCACAAAGAAACCGATTCACAGCTGTGTGGTGGGAATCGTTACAACGCCAACAAATGAACCACAATCAAATAACGAGAATGACCCCTTATCTGCTGAGTGAATGAGTAAGTGAATATCATCGTCGCACTGTTCAGCTACACGTGGGCTTTTGGCGATGGACCTCGTCATTTTCAACCATGGTCAGGTGACGAGGACGACACCTGAGCTGGCACCCCCTCTCCTACGTATCACACCACGTCAACGGGAGGACATTTGAGCTCTCGACAGCTTTAACATGCATAGCCCCCTACTCGGTGGGTCTTCAACGGTAAGTGCTCGAACTCATGACACGCTGTTCACGAGTTCATTACCTTGACCCCTAGGCTACAGCGGTCACTCCTCATTGGTGACCTTGGATGCTTCCATGCTCTGTCTTGGTTTCTCAGGTTGTATGGTGCACCCATGCATCATGGTCTGTGATCAGTAGCGTAAAGCACACTTCATCGCAGGGAGGGGGAGCAGGATTCTAGAAGGCACAAAGAAATTGTGCTTTGGTAAGATCCAGCTTGGCGCCAAAAGTATGACTTTGCTAAGGGGCCCTAATATTTTCCGTTACGGATTCTGAGCAATTATTTCGGTACTTTTTCTTAATTATATATATATATATTTCGAAATATATATGTATTTCGATAACCCAAGACACGAAGTATATGATGGACCTAAGCACAAGCAATGATAGTTATGCATGCCCCTCTGACACCGTTATGCGCCTGTCAGCTAACACCGTGTCTTGTACTGTAACAGTGTTGTTTTCATTTGCGGACGTGGAACAACGACTCCTTCGACCTTTCTCCTCAACATTCTGAGTTCTTTCACCAGATATGCAACATCAGCGAACAACCATATGATGAAGCATGACCTCTTCACCATACACAGTCTGTACGGTTCCATGGATAGCGGACAACTCTCTCTCTCATACACACACACATATTTTAACTTTTTATGTATGAAATTTTTTTTCTTTTTAACACGGAATCCTTCGCTGCAACCGGATTCGCTACGCCCATCACGGAGCTTTTTCTAAGTCGAGACTTTTTTTCTCGTCTGTTTTTCATCTTTATTTTATTTTATACTTGTAAATTTATTCATATCAAAGTAATTTTTTCTTTTTATTCATTTTCATCAGTTATATTTTAAATTTTAAATATTTATTTAAAAGGGCAATTTGAAAGCGTTTTAATACCATCTTAAATGTCATGAAAGGAGATGAAGGTTCGGAAGAACTACTATACCGTTCGCATTAATTGGAACAAACATATTTTTCTTGTTGTAGTTGGTATGAGTTACTAGTGATGTCCCGATTCACCTCAAACCTGTTATATCAGCCTTTAGGTAGTATGACAGATCGACTTTGATTATAAATTATTCATTTTAATGTATCAAGAACTCACTTGTGAGCCTTTCAGTGGGGCAGCTGGTAATTTCAATTTTGCTTTCTATTTAAGACGTGTTACTTTTACTTGTTCAAAGACATATGCCGCGGAACCGTTCTAAAATTAATCGCTCGCAATGAACACACTTCTATGACTGTGATATATATATATATATATATATATATATGGCAGTTGCTGTGATCAAATTGAATGTTTTAAGAAGATTTCAAAATTCTGGATCATCACCTCCAAAAAGAAAAAAATGTGGGCGCAAGTGGAGAATTGATAACATTTTAATAAGAAGTAGCAAAATAAGTCCCAGAAATACAACTTTGAAGGGATTTATTGGATAATGGTGTTGAAGTGGGTACCTCAACTGCACGGAAAAAGCTGCTGGAAGGTGGCCTTAATGCATCAAGACTGAGGGGGAAAACACTATTTCTCTAATTTAGAAAATGATGAAAAAACGTTTAGAATGGACTGTTAACGACTGGAAGAAGGTTATTTTGAGTGATAAAACATTTACTTGTGCATGGATACAAATCAAGTGTAATTAGACGAAGTGAAGTTGAAACTTTGTTACCAGATCATATCCAACAAATTGTAAAACACCCTTCTAAACAGATGTTTGGGGTTTTTCACAACAAATAGCCATGGAAGCTTAGTTCCTCTTAAATATATGATGAATTCTGTCAAATATATAAAAATATTATGTTGTAGGATTGCTCTATTCAGGGAAATGTTTGATGAAACATTTCAACATGACTTGGCCCCTTGTCACAATTCGAAATCGGTCCATACTTTTACGCGGAAAATAAAATAAAAGTGCTCTATTGGCTCAAAAGTTCCCCAGGCTTCAAAACTGATGGCATATTCTTAAGAATCGTTTCGCTAAGATGAATAGTACGACACAACAGAGAAAATGATAAAAAGGGATATACGAGTGTGTTTCGAAGATGATGAAACCTAGTACAAGTGTGCTATTTTAGTGGAGTCAATGCCAAGACGGGTTGAAAAGGTCAATTCTGCTAAAGGAAGACATACTCCGTACTAATATGCAGACTTTTCAGTCTATTTAAGGTATGTAATGATAAAAAGCTAAGGTTTTAGAAAAAATCCCTTTTTTCCGATCTGTCCCAATTAATTCAAACAGTATATTAGAATTATGTCGCCCAGCCAGTGTGGTGGCTATGTCCCTCGGCTTGTAACCGAGTGGGTTCGGGTTCAAATCCCGAGTAAGACATGGTTGTATCTTCTTCGGGAAAGAAGTCGGTCTTTCGCCTGAAATGGATTCTCGTCCCGAAAGGAAAAGCAGCGCACCTCTTCTTGTTACATGCTGGGATCATCGTTTGTAATAAAATCTGTATTCTTCTGTGGTTGTGTTATGTGTTTCTGTTCATCTATCTCACGTCTTTCGAATGTATCCCAGTAATAAACACACGACAACAACAATAGAATGATAGTGGATAAAAAACAAAACATGAGATGAAATTTAACCTGAAATATATATAACTCAAAAGTTATTAAAAAACGTAGTCTATCTAACAATCTTTTGAAGTAACGTAAGATGATTATTTACTTATGGGTCACAGTAATATGATAGTGAAAATGAAATAGAATTCGATAATGTGCCTGAAGGTAGACGAATAAAACGAACTTTTCATGTTACATAGAATAATAAAAGTTAATGAGGTATACATTATTTTTTTAAATTAACAGTAATTAGATATATGTAGGAACCTAAATTAATTTGCAGTCCTTTTCTTTACTTACAAGGCTATTATTTTGATAACCGGCGTACGGCGCGCACCTGTAAATATCGTTCTTATTTTTTGTGTCAAAAGTGCTCGTTACACGCCGGAATATACGATAAACGAATCGATTCTTCTGGAAAGGGGAGCATACTCAGTGGACATAATCGTGCCTCAACAAAAGCATTCCGTCTCGTTGAACAAAAGTAGAAACTGTATTGAACGACACAGAATTCGGTCGCCTTTAAAAATAAACTGAATCTTCCCCCGCAACCCCTTTCACCGACTGATGAATCGCGCTGGCCAACAAACAGTGCACCTCATCCACACAACAGGTTGCTCTTCCTTGCTGGCGACTTGTTGCTGCCTCCTGAATCAGCGGAAAAGGGAAGGGGCGGCGCCCCACTGGCGCCCCTGGGCCCGGAAGAGAGGCGCCACCGAAGGGGAGAAGCATAGGGGTTACCTTTTGTGTCGACATGCTTCCCGGATGATGTACGATTCGCGCGAAGGGGGCTTTGGGAGGGAGATCCTTGTTTCTAAATGAGGCGTTTCAAAGCCCTTCGTCAGCAACTGCGTTGGGGGAGGACAGATTGAAGAGGATACATTTTTATACCAGCACGGAATGCCAAGCTTGGGGGAGGGGGAGGGCTTTATTGATTCCCTTTTTAACATTGAAATCGATTACCGAGTTCGATTGTTTCATCAGACTGAGGAACGATTGTTTCGCTGAAATTTGCTGAAGAAAGAGGGATCTTTGATTTCTATATATAGGGGTGTTTTATTTTGGCTGAAGCTTGTTGAATGTAACCCAAAGCGTCTTAGGAGTATAATTGCAGTGGAACATTCGAGATGGGTGGGACACACTGGTTGTTTCTGAAGTCTTTTTAGAAACAACATTTCTTGGAGTAAAGAGTACATATTAAATGTTTTCTTTGTTTCATTCCAAATGCATTCCATGGCCACGGGGTCACGAGCTTGAGGTCTGCGCGTCATAAGTTTGAGCTTTAGTGCCACTGAAGACCCACCGCGTAGAGTGGGAAATCTCTCGTGGCTCAAAATCCTCCCGTTGGCGTGGTGTGGTAATTTGAAGATGGCATCTCAAATGTCGTCCTCTTTCTTCACTTGATTGTGGTTGTCAATTACGAGATTCGTCGCCAATAGTCCTCACGTTTCTTCACAGTGAGACGTTAGTAAAACACTCACACACTGTTAAGTGCGTCCTATTTATTATTTTATTGTTGTGTAGAGTATTATATCCAAGAGATGCTCACTAGTCATGCTAGCCTGAGAGAATTCATCAAGATTTTAGGGAAAGATTTCCAGCCAGGAAAATTCTCTTTTTAATTAATTAGATTAATCAAAACAAATTAGCATACACAACTCTAATATCTATTACGATGAAATACTTTCTCTGAATTCCATCCGAAATCATCAGTGGCGTAAGAAAGAATATTAGGGGCCCCTGCAAAATCAGGTTTGGTCCCCAAACCGAATCTTACAGAGGATACGTACTTGCCATCAGTTAGGCTATGGTCCCCCTAGAATGCAGCCCCCTGCGATGCGGGGGTGTAGGCTACTCCACTGGATATCATCTGTGCCATTTTGATTGATTCTCAGAGAGTGTATACACATAGAGCTTCTAATCATATTATTAAAGCTGGATTGTTTGAGATAAACCCTCTGAGACCGGAACATCCGTCTCTCAGACGGGAATGATTTGCCTTGATGCCTATAGATAACGCTGTAGTGTGATTTTTGGGGTGGGCTGCCTTGACATCTTCACTTAGACTCTACCCAGTGAGAGGATCACGTGGTGGTACTTGGCGATTTTTTTCAACTCACGATATGTGAGATTTTTCTTATCTATCACACGGTTATCTACACCTATAGTTTTTTCGTGTTTGGTATTATTATTTTAATTACTTTTACATGAGTATAAATAATTTCTAATCAGTTTTTATAAAAATACTAGTCACAATTCTAGTGATAAAAATACACTGCTGGCCACTGTAAATGCAACACCCTGAAGGAAGCATGCAAATAACATGAAATTTACAACATGCATTAGCGGAGGTAAGATATGCAAGTAATTAGAATTTCAGCGCAGACATACATCACACGCGCCAGTGGCACCACCTCAAAGCGCTATTTAAGGCTTGGAGATTTCGACGATTTCAAGTTCGGCAATTGTGTTTTTACTCTGGTTTTTTTTCAAAAAACGATCAGTTACGTCTCGTAGAAAGCAGAGATCAGATCAGCTTTAGATCAAGTATCCGAGTTCGACAGAGAAAGGATAGTGGCCTACCGAGAGATTGTGGATTATCTTTCAGGGAAATCGGTAGCTGTGTTGGACGAAATCAAACAACTGTAATGCGGATATGTGACCGTTGGATGTAGGATGGTACGACGGACCGACGTGGTCGATCGTATCCACCTCAGAGCACCACTGCACGGGAGGACAGGCACATTGTGCGCATGACAGTGATGGATCGCTCAGTCGCACCACGAACCGTAGCACAGCACATTGAGTCTGTAACGCATCATTCAGTGTCTGCGCGTACCATTCAACGCCTTTACAGCAGAGTGGTCTGTCCGAAAGACGTCCATTGCTTGGTCTATCCTTGACCCAGAACCACAGACGTCTCCGCCGCCAATGGTGCGATGAAAGAAGGATGTGGGTGGCAGAATGGAATGAAGTTGTCTTTACTGACCAGTCACGCATCTGTCTGCAACACCACGATGGTTGGATTCGAGTCTGGAAACACCGTCGACAGAGGATGCTGAGCAGCTGAGTTATGCGCCGCCACACTGGTCCTGCTCTGGCGATATTGGATATCACTCTCGCACTTCTCTAGTACGCATTGCCGGTACTTTAAACAGCATCTCCGAGGTGTTGGAGCGAGTTGTCTTTCCTTAATTTCAGGGCTTGGCCACAGCCATATTTCAACAGGATAATGCGCGACCACACGTTTCACGCATTGTCCAAAGGTTCTACGTCAATCACCAGATTGAATTGCTTCCCTGACCGGTTCGCTCTCCTGATCTTTCACTGATAGAAAACATGTGGTCCATGGTTGCTCAACGATTGACCCAGATTGCACCCCCAGTTGCCACACCAGATCAACTTTGGCAACGTATGGAAGCTGCTTGGTCTGGTACCCTCAGAACACATCCAAAGTCTCTTTGAATTAATGCCAAGGCGTGTGGCAGTGGTGATTTCCAACAATGGCGGCTACTCTGGCTACTGATTCTGGCAGGAACCACACTTCACAGAAGTCTATAAATTTAATCATTTGATACTGGGTCAACATGTTATCTACAAAATAAAATTTGTTGCGCTATCTCTTGTCTTTCTTGGTGTTGCATTTACGGTGGCCAGCAGTGTTTATTAATATAGTGTGCCTCGTAAAGACAAATATTAAAAACCGTGTTTTCGTTTATACGTTTCATGTTTTTAATTAAATTGTCTAATTTATATATATTGAAAAGAAATTTTGCTTTATTTAACCCCACACATCTTCTTATTTGAGTCATACTCAATTTCATGAGCTATAAGGACATTTATATAAAACAGTCTTTAAGATAATAAAATTCAAAAAAAAAATGCGTACTCAGATCTCAGAAAATCAGACGGATGTTTCTTAGAGCGGCAAAAAAACTGATGTTCTGGCCAGAGGATAAAATAAGTAGACAATGAAAAACATAATGGACTAAATGGCTAATGGTACTACAAGGAAAATAGAGGAGAAGGGGCTTTGCTTAAAATTTTGAATCAATGTTAAAAAAGAAAAGAAATGCGTGGTTATATATATATTCGAGAAATATGTTAGGCATTTCTTAGGTATTTCAGATTTAATGTTAACTGTATGTAGGAACTACGAATATTTAGTATGTGTGATTTCCAATTTTATGTGAAATATAGACCAGCTGTTACCCGCTTGCTTCGCTGGGTGTTTTATTACATCTCATAATATTACACATTCTTTATAGGTTATTGCTATCTAAGTTCTGGTATTAAGTTTTCGATTGTATTTAAAATTATCCTTATGCCCCCTCGCCGCTTAATTTAAAAAAGACAGAACTTGAGTTTCTAAAATAGAAGTATATAATTATATATATAATTTATGTCCCTATAGCACTCACCTTTATTCCTTCAACCCCCGTTCTTTCAACTAATAATCCTCTTGGGGAATATTGGGTCTTTAAAAAATTTTCTATTATAAACCTTCCTCCGAAGAAAAAGATGTGAGTATGTAAATTAAGACTTGTTTCTTAAGATTAAACTTTCAGATTAGAGGGAGAGAGATTAGACTGCTAACGGATAGATTATTGATTAAAGGTGAAGTGAGGAGTGAGTACTTCGTATTTGTGTAATATTAAAGTTGACGATTTAGTCAATTAAAGATTGAATTGGATTAGGTCGCTTGGAATTAGAAGGTGTATTGCCTGGACTTAAGTGGTCAGATTTATTAGGTCTTCTAGTTTCACGTCTACCTCACAATTGCTTTCCATATTTGGTAGTAGGTGCATTTCTTATCTTGGTTAATAGAATTTGTGTTGTTGTTCATAATAGTAAATAAATAGAAGTTATTTTGAATACAGATAATATTCCTTCGGACTCTCCCTTACTAACGAACGTCACGGGGTGACCATTACACCGTTTTTAACGGTTCTCTTGTCAACAAAAAAAAAACATGGCTTTAGAGTTCCAAGTTTGTTGGCAAAATTGTTAAAAAAACCAGAATTTTTATTATGTCTTTCAATCAATTTCTATTAATTTTTATCCTTTGTAACCTATAAAAATCAGCTTAGAATTCAATTACCGCGAAATACATTTTAAGTGGATCTCTGTTCAAAGAAGAAAGATGTTTGCTAAATTTCAAGTTCGTAAGTCTACTGGTTTCAAACGCCCCCTAACCCTCTTAGGGACTCCATACCTCAGAATGGACCCCCTTAGGACGTTTTCCCAAAATTCCTTCGTAGGGATTCCTGCCAAATTTCAAGTATGCAAGTCTAAAAGTTCTGTAGATCTCGTGAGGAGTGAACAATTGAGAAGGAGCTTTTCTCTAATATTCATTGATTGATAGATTCATTTCAGCATACACTCCAATCAAGAAATTAGTTTTGAAGCAGTTACTTGATACAGGAACGCCGAATGAGAGTGCTTTTAAGAGGGGCGTCACTTTTGTGAAACGACTGGCAGTTTCATTTTGTGTACCAGTTTCAACTCCCTTGGTTCAATGAATGTTGATAAGGTTGCTATGTTTTGAAACACGATTCTTTAGTTTTAATGAGTTGTATATTTATCAGAAATTTCTATGAAAAAAGGCATGCTATCTGTATAAAGATTGATTTTTCTTTAATTATTAGCTGCCTATTTGACACAGAAATCAGTTACTAAAATTTACATCGGAGTGCATCGTTGTAGTTATAATTATTTAATTTAAAGATAAAAACAGGTTTCTCTCTCTCTCTCTCTCATAACGTATCTGTGTATATCGTATGATTCTTATTGATATATGTAGAGAGCAAAATTGAGGCATCAATCATTTCATATGATAGATGAGACATACATTGAGAAAATGAACCCCGCATCACTAAGCTACACGGGGACTAAAGTAGACCGCCAGACCTCATAATTTTGAGCTATAGTCAAGTGATGAGGACGACACTTAAGCTAACACACACTCTCTGCATCATGCCACGTGAGGTCTTTGAGTTAACTGGTCATTAATTGCTCAATTCCTACTATTAGCTCACACTCTCTCTATATTTATTTATCTTGGTGGAATTTTCAATCGTTAATAAAATACATTTTAAAGCGCTCCATTGAACTGTGGGTGAGGTCGATAGCTCTGATTTTAACCACAAATGGTGTGGTTATTCTAGAAATGTCTATAACGGATTATGAGCAGACTTTGAGTTATGTATAACTTGACTGCTCAAGCAAAAGGCGTGGACTGTATACTTTAAAAATGTTTGTTTATTGAGGACGGTAGGTACGTCCGCTCCGTGGCTGTATTACAAGCATACTGACGAAATGTAAACAAAGAGGACTACTAGCGCCCTCTGCACATGCGGGTCGTAACAAACTGAAATTTTATATACATGATTATTTTGGATGACAATACAGTAATTCAATTATAATTAATAAAAATTAGTTGATTAAAACTAATTATTCAAAGAATTATAAATACAGCCACGTTGGCATCATTTTTGGTGACTTGTGGCAAAACTTTAAAAGGTTTTTTTCCCTCACTTTTTAAAGCGCTCATTTGAGCTGAAAATTTCTATGCACGATTGTTTTGAATAAAAATACGGTAATTTAATTATAATTAATTAAAATTAATTGACTGAAACTAATTATTTAAAGAATTATAAATACAGTCACGTTGGTTTAATTTTTAGCAACTTGTGTCTCAAAACTTTAAAAAAAAATTTCTCACGTTTCAAAGCATTCAGTTGAACTGAAATTTTATAGACACGATTGCTTTGGATGACAGTACAATACTTTAATGGTAATTAATAAAAATTAATTTCTACTTAATGTTGTGATTCTGTTATATGTATATGCATCTTTATATTAATTGTAACTATTTTATAAAAAATAGCTAAAATAAATTTTTTCTTTGTTGATCTAAGTAGGAATTGGCTTAAAAATATTTTTTTTTTGTATTACTTGTTTTATTAAATGGATAAATTTTTTTGTTGGTGATTTTAATTAAAATATAAGATAATACTTTTCAATTCAATTCGATTTCATCTACACACTTGCCATTACCCTCCCACTAACACGATATTGTTATCTAAGTCCTTGAATTAGGATTTCGATTGTATTGAAAAACAATCTTATAGACCTCTTATAGCAGATGCCTCTTGACTTAAAAAAGAAAAGACTTAAATTTCTAGGAATTGAAATATAGTTACCTCTTAGATCCATGTAATCTTCTCCTCAGAGTCGATTTCACAAAAACCATTTTTAGGGGATCTCGACTCAACAAAACAAAAAAACATTCTTGACAAGTCAGTAGGATAAATAATTCAAAGACAGGAATTTTTTTTTATCTATAACACTCCGTAACCCACCTTGGAGAGAAATCAGTTTCTGCAAAAATATTATCTATTCAAAAAAAAAAAAGAAGCGAGTGTACTAGATTTTAAGTTTGTATATTTTAATAATTCAAAAATAGGAATTTTTGTCTCTGCCGCCACACATGTCCCCGCATCCTTCCTTGGAAATAGATTTCAACAAAATCCAATTTTAACTGTTTTCTTATCAATAAGGATGATCAAAAATAAAAACATATTTCCCAAATTTGAAACATGTAGGAGTAATAGTTCAAAAAGGGGGATTTTTGTTTATAACTTTTCCGCTGTCCCCCTTGGGAGTTGATTTCCACTTAAGGTATCCGACTACCCTAAAACCATGATTTTTTTCAAAAATTGACAATTTTTTTCTGACTTTATTTTATAGACCATTTTATTAGCTTAATAACAATACCAAGTATTTTATTTTCCCTCCACTAGAACAAAAACTACAAGCATTTTAGTAAAAGCAAATGCCATAACTTTACACAAGATGTCAATCTTTAAAATGCGTTTTACTCGAAATGTGTTTTTTTCGAAAAACTCAAACGGGGACAGTGATTGCTCAAAAAGTTTTGAAAATAATTAGCTGAATTTTTTTGCTTATGTTCTGCATAACAGTAGAAGTGTTTTGATCTTCAGATTTATCAATAACTATTTTATTTCAAAATTTGCAGTCCTTTATGTGAATATAGTCAATGTTTTTTTAAGCAATTTCGTATAATCACTAAGATAAAGTGCTCTAGTTTTTGTAAAAATTAAAATATCTCTTTTATCGTGAAGGTCACTTCAAACAGGAATAACAAAGTAACACATCAAAATTGAAAAATTGAGAATTTGTTTATAAAATCTTTGTACAGAGCGGGCCCCGTTTATGTAATTTTTCGTACATTTTTACTAGTTTTTTCCCATTTTAATAATAATAATATTTTTTTCTTTTACCAATTTTAGAATTTTTCCTTAAAATATACCAAATAAACATAAAAATCACAAAAAATCTCGATATCTTCTTTTTTTCAAAAAAAAGTTGTCGCAAGTAGTCGGATACTTTAACTCGTTCTTAAGGAATCTCTATTCAATTAAAGAAACATATTTGCCAAATTTGAAGTTAGAAAATGTAATAATTCAGAAAAAGGATTTTTTTTTTGTCAATTTTCGTAAAAACCTTTTCTAGCGGATCTCCACGTAAAAAGGAACATGCCTGCCAAATTTCCTTTGTGTACACACATTTAATAGCTCTACCGATCTCCTGATGAATGAGTGAGTGAGTCGCTTTTTTTCTCTATATAGAGAGCAAGATCTCTCTAAAACTCAAAAAATTAAATTTTTTGTGCTCTGTTATTTCAAATTTCTAATACAATCAATAAATATCATTTTTATACTCAAGAATCAATCCAGAATCTTTTGTGTTTTTCATTGATTATACAAAATAGCAGATTAAATAATTTTATTATTTTGTAGCTTTGTTCAGACATGAAAGAAACTATTAAAAATTAAGTGAATTCCTACTTTGAATAGAAAGTATTTTATTACGATTGAAAATTTGAACACGATATATATATATATATATATATATATATATATATATATATATATATATATATATATATATAAGAAGAGACAGTGAACTAATAATAGGAATTAAAAAAAGAGCATTATTTGTCTGTCTTGTTGTAACAATGCACACACGTGGTTTGGTTAGTTTGGCTGAAAAACCGGTTTTCGACGCCAACTTTTGTCAATGTTTTAACAGTTAGATTGTTACAACAATGGAGACGAATCTATGTTGACGTCGAAAATCGGCAATTAATTTAATTAATGAATTAATATTTGAAAAAACTCTGCATTAACATTAAGTGTCATCCACTACAAGTTTAGAAAAAATTATTTTCACTTGATTGAATGATAGAAAATACTTCATTAATGATTGAAAATTTGAACAAGATATAATATATATATATATATATATATATATATATATATATATATATATATATAGTTAAATATAGGGAGAGAGTAAGCTAATATAGTAGAAATTGAAAAAAAAGAAATGTGTTGCCGAATCGACATGTTAAATTCCAATCCATTTAAATGAATTTGAAGTACCATGCATGGAATTTTAATAGCTTACTTATTTCAGTAAGAAAATACTCAAAATGATGCGAAACAAGTAATATAAAAAAAAGAAAAATTTAAGTCAATTCCTACTTAGATCAAAAACAAAAATTTTATTTTAACTACTTTTTATTAAATAGTTACAATTAATATAAATATGTATATACATATGACAGAATCACAACAATTAAGTGGTCATTAATTTTTATTCATTATCATTAAAGTATCGTATTGTCATCCAAAACAATCGTGTCTATAAAATTTCAGCTCAAATGAATGCTTTAAAGCGTGAGAAAAAAAACCCTTTTCAAGTTTTGACGCAAGTCGCCAAAAAGGATGTCAACGTGGCTGTATTTAAAATTCTTTAAATAATTAATTTTAATGAATTAATTTTTATTAATTGTAATTAAATTATTGTATTTTCATGCAAAATATATTCATGTATTTAAAATTTCAGCTCAATTGAGCGTTTTAAAATGTATTTTATTAACGATTGAAAATTCCACCAAGATAAATAAATATATAAGTAAATAGAGAGTGAGAGTTAATAGTAGGAACTGAAAAGCGATACGAATACAATGTAAAACTGAAATATTTTTGCAACAGATAACAATAAAAATAAAATATAGGTATTTTTTTATTTTTATTTTTTTAAATTTCAGGTTGAAAAGGATACATATCCGTTGTGTTCTAGTAATTATATTCGTAACGTTACTTTTATATTTTCTCATGCGAAAGCGTTATGCTAAAATCGATAGGAGTGAAAAACATTTGATTCAGCCTTTTTTTGCGTACGTGGAAGAGACGATGCAAAATTAAAATTTAACAAAAGACGTAACAAATTGAAGTTACTGATACAAATTATGCTTCTGTAGAAAATGAATTGATTTATTTTGTATGTTTGTTGATTTAACTGAGAATAATGTGAAGGAATTGTTTTATATACAAAGCAATATCATTTTACAACAATTTAATCCAGCGTTTCTCAAACTGTGTGGGAGGCGTTACCCTGGGGAGACGTCATAACACTAAATAGGAGGTGCCAGCATATCAGAAACAAAAGATTATTTTAAAAAATTCACTAATTTATTGAAAGGAAGCTAAAAATTGCATTCTAACATAATAAAAAATATAATACACATTTACACCGATACAATAAATGTATCATTACTGCGCAATGTTTTTAATAATGCTAAGCTCAGAATAAGTTTAATAATTACCAGGGGCTCCATGGGCTTATATAATACTATATACAAAATTTAGTACTTGATAATTTGTACGGCTTATAGTTAAGGTATCCGACTACGTTCGGATTTTGCAAAAGCGTGTCAATGGATAAAATTTATGATATTTAGTGTCACTTAGATTAGAAAATGTACATAAAATTGTTTTAAGAATAGTATTACAATAAAAAATTATTTAAGTACATTGTCTTGACAAAAAATGATTCTATTATAATAATATTTTGCTTGTACCAGGTGTCCACAATTAAACGACCCTACTTCAAAATTGTTTACAGACGAAACTATTGTTCAGAAAGTTGTAAAATGTTGTGTACGACATAAAGAAGGGATGTGGGAATTTGTTTGAGCGAATAAAAATAATTAGTTCAAAATTTCGCCACTAGAGGACGCTTTTGAATGAAGGCCATCCACAGGACACGGTAACACAATAACTGATACTCATTAAAAAACACAATCTCTAAAATGAACAGCAAATTTTAATTAAACTTCTTCGATGACTAATTTTCAAAGGAAGGAAGACGAAAATATGAAAATTTTTTCGACGTCACACAGCAACTGTTATAAAAGCAATCAACTTTCATGGAAGATTAGTTTATTTTCATTGCTAATCATAATGTCATTATGTTTACCAGATCGAGCGTTGTTAGTAAAGTTACTCTATCAAAACGATAATTCCGCAATAGTTGCTCTACGGAAATTTCGGACATTAAAGGGGTTGCGAAAAGGTCCATTGACTGCTAAAAACCTTCGATTGATGGTAACCAAATTTGAAGAAACAGGATCGTTGAATGTTCGTTCTGGAAGAGGAAAAAAACCTGTTTCTACGGAAGCAATAGAGAAAGTAGCACTTCAGGTGGAAGGGGACAAATCATCCAACGTGCTGGCTAGTACAAGTGTTCGCCGTGTGGCAGAAGCATTGGATCTGCCTCGTTCAACTGTCCAGAAGATCATGCGAAACATCCTCCGTTACTATCCATACAAGCTTCAATTTGTGCAGGAATTGCTTCCATATGATTTTGAGACTCGACATCTGTTCTCACTGCAGTTCTTGCTCGTTTGGAAGTTGATCCAGAATGACCTTGGAATATCCTCTGGACAGACGAAGCTTACTTTCATTTGAACGGTTCGGTGAATACTCACAACTGCCGAATTTGGGAAACAGACAATCCGCATTCCACCTTACGAGTTCCACTACACTCACCAAAAGTAACGGTGTGGTGTGGGTTTTCCGCGTCTTTTATTCTTGGCCCGTATTTTTTCGAGGAATTAGGTGCTGGAGGTCCAGTAACATGTTCTATCACTGGACAGCGATATGCATCGTTAATACGGAATAAAATTATTCCAGATCTGCAAGCACGTCAGTGCCTTTCACGCATAATTTTTATGCAAGAAGGAGCTCCTCCACACATTACACGTTGTGTTACGGACGTTCTCAAACATAACTTCACAGAAGAACGTGTGATCAGCCGCCAATTTCGTCATCTGTGGCCTCCCCGATCGTCTGACCCCAATCCATGCGATTTTTGGCTTTGGGGCCATTTAAAACAGCTGGTAAGTTGTGATCAACCAAACACTTTACCTGATCTCAAAGACAGTATTTCACGACATATTCTTAACATTTCCCAGAACACACTGCGGTCAACGGTGGGGGGGAACATGCTATTATAAGATTTCAAATAGTAGCTGAAAACGATGGTCATCATGTTGAGCATTTATTGTTGTAACAAAATTTGTAAACTGTTATAAATGTATGCTAGATATGATCTCCATTAAAAACGCCCTCTAGTGGTGAAATTTTGAACTAATTATTTTATTCGCTCAAACAAATTCCCACATCCCTTCTTTATGTCGTACACAACATTTTACAACTTTCTGAACAATAGTTTCGTCTGTAGACGATTTTGAAGTACAGTCGTTTAATTGTGGACACCTGGTATATAGCTCAAACCTCTGTACAGAGGATCAACTAGAATTTTTGAAATATATAACTTAGAAGTGGGTTTATCCGTGTTTTACGACAACAGAGGGGAGAAATTTTAAGAAAAAAAACGCCGATAATTATTTCAATGGTTGTAACTCTGAAAATAATATGAATTTTTCAAAAATCATAGTTGAGCCTCTCTACAAAGGTCTGAGCTATATACAGGCAAAATATTATTATAATAGAAGCATTTTTCACAAAAGGAGAACATTTTGGAAAAAAGGTTATTCTAAGTGAATTTTTTGCCGAAATATTGTGTTTAAATCACTTTTTTTGTCAAAATCTCTTTAAAACAATTTTATACATGTATTCTAATCTAAGTGACACTAAATATTATGAAAATTATCCATTTATGCGCTTTTTTAAGATCACGGTTCCGAACGTAGTCTAATACCTTAAAGCCGTACTGTAGATGTAACGGGAAAGTATATTATTGAATTCTATACATTGTTATTGGATGGAGAAGGGAAGGAGCACAATAAAAATTATGATTGAAAATTGGGTAGCCAATATTGACAGTTTGAGAGAGAGAAGCACTGATTTAATCCTTTTCATCTCATCAATGTTCCTCTAAAACAGGCATGCCCAACCCTCGGCCCATTTGGAGAATTTTTGCGGCCCAATTGAAGTTTCTGTCTATATTATTTTAGACATTTGGACTACAGAATGTTGAATCGAAAATATCGTGTTTTGACCCACCCCTACCTCTCCCCCCGTGCAGTTTTTACCGAAATAATTTTTTTCCTTCATTTGACTTCCAAGCAATTGTAATAACAGGTGTTGATGGATGAAGGAAAGCAGATGAGCTTGGGTGTGTGTTATTCCTCTTTCAACGAGAACTCCGTTGAGAGTGAGTAGTGTATTTAGTTCTATTTGTCAGAGAAATAATTTATGTCTGTATTTTTAAGTTCAGATTAGTAGTCTTTTTCTTGTTTCATTTGGCAATGAAAGATCCGATGATGGATTTAATGAGTTGCCTCAGGACTGCCAGACCAGCTAGTAGAAATGTAAGATAACTACGGCAGCAGAATAAAAATGTTTAATATTTTATCCTTCTGAAATTATGTAACTTTTTCATTTTATGAAATATATTTAATCACGGTGCAATAATTAATATCGTACAATAAGAAACTAAACATTTGGCTATCGGGCAGAAAAAAAATTTTTTTTTTTGACATTGACATTTTAATTGCTTTTTGCATTTGAAATAAAAATTTTGAAAATCTAAATCAATTCTATGCAAACATACTGTAACACAAGTATAAAATGTGAAGATGTTACGCACATAGTTGTTATACTACGTAACCTCAGATGGCAGCATAAATCTACTGTAGATAAGAACCTTGTAGGTTAAAAGATATTCTTCCACCAACAAGTACAATCGGTCGACTTTCAACTTTGTTGTGATTGTGATCCAGTAAAAGGTAAACTTGGTGTTTTTCGATCATATCAATATTTGAATGTTTATCATATCATATTTTGAAAGCTGTACGATAGTAAAATATTTTGAATATTTTTTTTTATTTCGATATGTGCGGCCCACCTCAGTTTAGTAAATTTTTATGTGGCCTACCAACCAATTTGGGTTGGGCACCCCTGCTCTAAAACGTTATTGACTCACGTGTATTCATTTATATTGCTGTGACATATTTGCACACTGTTATGTTTTTTTTCTGTCTTGAATTTCTATGTACGGTGTGTCCGAAAAGTGTGATTACACTTTTAAATATTAATTACAAATAGGCAAGTAAAGACAGTCACTTACGATTTTTATGTCCCATAAAGAAAATACCAAAAGTATTTTACAATGTTTTATTACACGATTTCAATGTGTGCACTAAGAGCTGCTCGCAAAACATTGAAACTGTACGAGATATACCACGGTTGTTTATTTTGTTTGTTTTTTACATTGCTGGATCAACGTTCTGAAAGACCGCTGTAGCATCAACTCATTAGACGAACACTTCACGACAATACTTGTCAAGTTTGATTTACGGGGGTAAGCGGAATGCCCTGATGGGACACTGTAATCTTCCAAAAGAGATATTGTATTCGTCCCTCATATCTGGGGTAAAACACACGTGAGTTGATTCTGAAAACGGCTTAATGTTGACACACCTTTTCCTTCACCAACACCCAGATGATTTTAGGGTCAATGATCTATAGAAAGGACACTCCTGTGAGCAGTTTCTGTTGTATCGTCCCTTCACACATGTGGACCACTGATTATTTGAATGAAAAAATTTCGGCCTTTTGAGAATAAGACATACCCTCAGTGTTAAACTGACAGGTCGATTGATAGACCCTCCATATGGTATACTAGGTACGACGACGGACTCGATCTTAGTCACACCGGCTTATTATCTCAAAGGACCAATGGAATTGGGACGAAGATGAGGAGGTCCATGTGCAGATAAGCTACACTCGCTAGAAATGACTGGGGGAGCAAAAGGGGCTCACCCAGGGGGTTTAAAGGGTCGGCTGAAAGTTGACAAAGATCTTCTTCAATCTTTAGAGTCATCTTCCGTATCAGCTTTCTTTCCCCTCCCCCCTTTTTCTTCGAAGACACGCGATAAGGGTTGCGGGGGCAGCCACACCTCAAAGATCAAGAGAAAGAAACGAGGATGGCTTCTTAAAGACGGAGAGACGGAGTCTGCGAAGCAGCCACTCGAGTGATCTTGGACGATACCAGAGAAAAGGGGTTGCGGGTACAGCCGCACCAGGGAGACAATCGTATGAAGATCTGCGAGCATTGTTCCGGTTTTAAACTTTTATCCAGCGAAAGGCCGAGAAGAAAAGAATAATAAATCTTGAATTTAATTTTTTGTGAAATTAATTTATAAATAAAAGGCCTTTTGGCTACTAGCTGTGTGTGTTCCCTCAAGCTACCCATTAATGAAGGGATTTTAGAGGTTCACGGTATCATACCATTATAATTCAACTTTTCAATTTAGCACGAATTGCAGATTGCTAAACAATGTTTTTCCCGTATCCCTGCAAATTGAAGTCCAAAAGTGCTATATCTAGAGATCTAGGTGGCCGCGATATTGGACTTCTTTCCATCCCTTACCTGGAGAACTTTTTTTTCTCTTCCAAACTCCAGTGTGGTGCTGCCAAATTCCGCTGTACATGTGTTGCAGATTTAAATTCGATAAAATCCTTCAACAATTTGCTCTTGTTCTTGTGGTGAAGCCATTTTAAAACGAGAATGTTGCAAAATAGAGACGTTGGACCAAATGGCTTACTTTTCTTTTCAGAGAAACTTTAATCTTTTATTTATGGAACTAAAAAAACGTAAGTAAAAATCTGTTAGAGTCCAACTATAGAGGGCGCTGTGAAATCGCAAATATATAAAGGTGTAGTGGTACGCCCACAGACACTCAAGGGAATAGAAGGTATGCGTCCTGTTGTGAGTTACCATGTTACACATTATTTAATAAAGT
>BMAU01006053.1:0-17336 GCA_019973935.1 Trichonephila clavipes | reverse complement strand
TTTGAAGAACCAGACATGCTGGTAAGTGTGTAAACATTGATACTGTGGATGAGGAAGATGCGGCAGAGGTAAATACACTATTGGATGTGGTGGGAGCAATATCTATTAATAAAATAGGTGGCTGAGATTCTGAAGATGTAACTGTAACAGAAGATGTGGATGGTAAGAGTTGCGTCAGAGTTGATGTAGAGGATTTAGTAAATGCAGGGACAGATGAAGATATAGTTCGCTTCGAGATTGATATAAATGGTTTCAGTAACTTTAAATGTGGACATACTATTTTTGTAATATTTTCATCTGTTTGAGTTGTTGTCGTTGAGGTTGATGTTTTGCCTACCTGAGTGTATGTTTCAGATATTTGTGTGACTATTAATTTTCGGGCTTCAGGATATGATATACTTTTATTTGTTCTGATTTCTTGAATTTGCTTTTCAATTTTCCACGTGGAGCAGAGTTTGGGATCAGCGGAATGGGGTTGTGAGCAGTTAATACATTTAGGCCTTAGAATGCAATCTGTGGAAGCATGTCCAACAGATGCACATCTAGAGCAAGTACGTTGACCGCGGCAAGAAGTTTGTGAGTGCCTGAACCTCTGGCACTGAAAACAGCGCAGAGGATTCCGAATGTATGGACGTATTTTACAATTCAAATATCTAGCTTTAATGGTTTGGGGTAATGTGGCGCTGCTAAAAGTGAAAATTAAATGTTTAGTCGGTATAACTGCTGAACATTTCTTTTTTGTGATTATTCTGACCTGAATAATACCCTGATCAGGGAGAATCCCTCTAGGATTTCTGCTTCAGGGGTGGTCAACAGGTCAGATTCAGAGATGACTCCACGGGATGTGTTTAAAGTTTATGTGGAATTATATTTACAGGTGAATCGAGAAATGTTTTGGCAAGTAGGAAGTAGAAAAGACTGCGAAGAAGAACTGGTTTCAACAAGTAGATCACCAGATCGCAATCTTTTAACGAATTTCGGTTCTCCACCTATTTCTTTGATAGCTTTATGTATTGCAAATTGTGATTTCAGAGACATGGCATTGTTAGGCAAGGAAACTAATAAAAATTTTACACGTTTAGCAGTTTCGTCGATATTAAGGTTTGTCAATACAAGGCCTTTACCCTGGCACAGCCGACTTGGATCCATATGCGGGAAGAAACAACTTCATTCTGGCGTGCCTCCACCCACCACGGAGTCCAACAAGGGAGGCAGTGTGCCGGTCATCTGGCAAAAATAAGACACGGTGCTTACCTTGAGTTTACCCAGAATATAATGCTGCTGGCATCAGGACGAGGATCTAACGGGTAAACCCACCAACCTTTATCTGCAGCACTAACCCTACAGCAGTGTCTCTTCGGGGACACTGAATAGAGGTACCACCAGCCGATTGACAGGAGCTCACCCTGCCACCCGTATACAGTGAAGCGTGGGCCAAAGAGAACGCAGAGGTGTCCCCAGGCTACTAATCTCCTACATACGGGAGAAGCGTGGACCAAAGGGAACGGAAAGGATCCCAGAACACCATTTTCCTCCTTACGGACTCCGCACTCGGCAAACATGCGGGTTGGCTGACCAACGGTGTTAGTCGAAAACAAATAAAAAGCCCTAATCCAAACAAAATCGAAATATTTAAAGAAATCTACGAAAAGAAATTAAATTAACACAATAGAAAAGGTAAACCAAAACATGTTACTAATAAATAGTAAGTTTTTCAATAAAAAAAACTATTTAAACTGAACTATTTTCATATTGTAATATTTGTCTGTGATCTGGAAGTGAAAAGAAGGAAAGGGTAAATTGAATGACAAGAAGGAGGGTTGAAAATAAAGAAGGATGACTAGGGTACCCTGGGTCCGTGAAACTCGTGTTTACCAAAGAGAGTAACCCCCTTGGGAAAAGGAAAAGATCACTAGGGTACCTCGGGAATGTGTGACAACCGTACTCATCTAAAGAAGGTCAGCTCCCTGAGGGGGCATTACTACTATGAAATTGCTACATTATTATGAAAATTTAGTAAAAATACTATTTGTTGTATGAATACATAAGAATCATCAAAAATCATTTCCATTATGAATAATTTAAAATAATATGCATACAATCCATATTGAAATTGCACCATCATCCACAAGTCAATTGATTAATTTGTAATATCTTCAATTAGTTTTTTTTATTGAGTGTTTAAAAAGAAATAAAAACCACTTTGTCTAGATTGATTTATTTTAATTTTCTCTTAAATTAAATTGAAGAAATGCTTCGGAAACAAGAAATTCATTATTTTTTTTCACATAACATTTATTTCAAATGCTTTTGGGATTTTTAACTTTTATTCTCAAAATATCTAAACCTGCCATCGATTTCCGAAAATTACTTGTTTCTATTTTTGTATGATATGATATCTCATTGCACAATTCTATATGAATTTTATCAAACATACAAATACCTAACACAGAAGAATTGAAATTGAGAAATATATATATATATATATATATATATATATATATATATATATATACATTTATAGCATAATAAAATAAAAGTGAAAAAGTTCTAGAACCTACAGCAGTGCTTCTCAAACTGTGGGGCGCGCCCCCCGGGGCGCGATAACCCTTCGAGGGGGCGCGAGCATCTTGAAAATATAAAAGGCTTAAAAATTATTTTTTGGAATGAAGTAAAACAAAATGCTTTCTGACAAAATAAAAAAAAATACACTTATATAAATTATATGTATCATCTGGTTTTCCACTTTCAAAAGATTCCACTTCAAACGCTCATTAGCTATCTTTGATCCCAAAACCAAATAAAAAAGATATTTTGTTTGCTTTGCTGTAATCCCGCAATGAGAGATTTTTTATTACGTTTCTTGTAACCTCTAGAATAGTACTTTTGATTATCATCTCTTTGACCTTCAAACTTACTGGTATGCTTAACTCCGTCTACTTTTCTTTGGGAAAGTTGTAAATAATATTTTTCTGTTGCTTTTCCCCATGTAAATGAGTTTTTATGATGTATGGATAAGCATATTGAGCAGTTTGAAGGATTAATTCGCTAAGATGTATTTATGAGTAATCTGAAATTGCATTATAAAAACGTTTTACACAATTATTTTTTTATAACTGACATCGATGTTTTTGTATCGAATACATTTTTCATGGGAGCGGTCGCATGAGGCGCTGAATCACTCCAAATTCTGGTAAAACTGTTTATTCGTTAACAGTTTCTTGACAGTATCCTCCGATATGACAGTCTTAATGGAAACTAAAATGAATTTGTTACATTTATGCCTCTTTTTTGAGAGTGGCAAACGGTGTTTTACAATCAAGGTACTTGTTTTGATCGAGTTCCCTTCACGACCACTTTTGTTCAGAAATATTTTCTATGAATATGCTATACTTTCCCTACGATTAACTTTTGGTTTTAATTGCTGTGTTGTACAACTTATTATGGGCTTATAAATGTAAATGAGCAGAATATAAAAAAATGGGCATCTGTGATCTCTATTGAAGGAAGATGAAACTGATCAAGCAATTGAAGAACCTGATGAAATAATGCATATTAATCGTGATAGCGAAAGTAAATATGACAAAGTGATAGACATGAAACGTTTGAGTTGAACTGTAATTTTCAAATACTGCCTAAAGAACTCTATCAAGAAAATTAAGATATCAAGAAAACTAAGAAGCCATAAATGTAACACTTCGCCTTGTCAAAAAGACACAAGCAAGAAAAGGTTACACGTGCTATTTGTAGATCATCAAAGAATAGAAAAATTACAATAACGTGAGCAAAATATGACAGTTTTGATTGCAAATACGTTCTTGTATTGTTAGTGAAAAGTGTCTGTGATTTATGTTCTTTATTAAGGTCACGCACATTTGGAACGGTTTCTTTAGTTTTATTGATTTTTCTCAAATCATCAAAGAAAAATTAAAAAGTCCTTTTAAAGTAGGTAAGTATATTTTCTCTTAGTTAAATTATTCACTGCAAATTGTGATTTTTATCGAGCACAGAAAAAATAATTATAAAAAAAGGATTGGGGTGACTTGGTGAAGTGATCGCGCGACCATAAACGTTAGTGTGGAGTGGGCGCCTGCTTCCGGTTAAAACATTTTGAAAGTTTCTCGCTTTAAATATTAAAAATAACACAATTATTCTTCATTAGAATTTTCATTCGTTTTTCCTTATTTAATATTAATTCTAAATGCTAATTCTGTGAGGCTTAAAATTACAGTTCGTTTTAAACTATTTATAATAGGGAGCATTCATTTAAAAAAATCATTTTATATTTTTGTATGCATTGTTGTGCACTTGGTTTTTACTCTTCTTACAATTAAGCTATTATATCAAGAATAACGTATTATTTTTTAAAAAATAATCGCAGAACGGGTACTTCAGCCAGTGTACTTATAAATGTATCAGTACTGCACAATGTATTTTATAACTAATTTATTAATACTAATTTAAGAGCAAGTTTAATTATTATTAGTGACTTCCATGGGCTTGTCTTACAGAGCAAAGGTTTTCAAATGAAGGCTTAATATTAGAAATTGACACTCTTAGTTTTTTCTATATTTAGCTGAGATCTATATTTTGTCTTCAAAGCAGCCACCGCAAAAATCCGGTTTCACAAAGGTACGATGTTGAAAACGGTAAAAGTATACGAAATGCTTTTGTTTTCAGTTCAGAAAATTCATCATCTACTTCTGCCCAAAATTGAAAGAGAGTTTTATTACAAAATTGTCTTTTAATTTCGCCACTAGATGTGAAATCTATGAAACTTTCTTCTTCGGTAGTGGAGAGCCCTTCTGGGGTATTTTGAAATGGATCTCTCACCCATTCGTAACTTGCTATCAAGTTGTCCTCAGCAAAAAAATATTTTTTAAAATTTTTTGCTAACATAACTAAATGATATTCAATAGTTTTATAAACAACTTCCACATGTTGTTCTTCAGTTTTGTAAGTTTTTACACATTTATCCGCATTTTCAAACATTTCTAGGTTTTTTTTTTTGCTTTAAATTTCGGCTCCATAATTCTAATTTTCTACAAAAGCATTAATTTTATCACTCGTGTAAAAACATATGTACATTTGATCCTGAAGTTGAAGATTCAATATATTTAATTTCTCAAATATATCGACTAAGTAGCTCAACTTCATCAGAAATAAACCATCTCGAAATTTCTCAGCTTCCGGTAAGTTTTCCTCTTCTAGAAAAATGGTAATTTCATTTCTTAATTCATAAACACGTTGTAAAAATTTCCCGCGTGATAACCATTTTGCTTCACAATAAAATAGCAACGATGAATGCACTGCGCCCATGTCTTTAAAGTCCAGAAAAGATTCTTTGATTTTAGGGTCTCATTTTTATGTAATTTACAACAGTCACAACTGTCATTAGCACAATATTCAGGCCAGGACTAATTTCTTTGGAAGCCAGAGATTCTCTGTGGATCATACAATGTGTCCAGATGCACAGTGGAGATTTTTGTTTTACAAGTGCTTGTATACTTTTTAAATCTTCCTGACATTGTACGAGCACCATCGGTGCATATTCCTACACAATTTTTCCACTCTATATTTGCCTCGTTTATAAAAATTATTTAAAATATCAAATAATGCTATTGCTGTTGCTTTAAGTTTTATTGGTTTTACAAAAAAGTAGTTCTTCTACCGCTGACATACCATCCCAAAATCGAACATACGCAATGAAATGAGCATCTTTATTGCTATCTGTTGCCTCGTCAAGCTGAATTGAAAACAATTTATCACGCAACTTACCGAAAAGCTGTTGCTCTACATCTTCAGAGATATCATCAATTCGACGGAAACAGTATCATTTGATAGGGGTATGGACTGCAACTCTTTGGCAAAATTGTCTCCAAACATAGTTTCTACAATCTCAATAGCTGCAGGCAAAATAAGCTCTTCGGCAATAGTGTGAGGCTTTTTTTACATCTGGCTATTTTATATGATACTTTGTAAGAAGTAAGTAAAGCTTTTTCATTCACTGACAAAGTTTTTTTAAAAAATGTTTTTTGTTTTCCATATGATTTTAATTTTGATTCAAAGAACTCTCGAGGTTTGTTAATGTACTCACCATGAAGCGTTTCGAAATGTCTTTTTAAGTTTATTAGGTTTCATACTGTCTGCTGCCAATATTTTTGAGCAAATAACACACAGGGGCTTTTCTTCTCCATTTACTTCAGTAATGGTAAATCCAAAATTCAAGTATTCTTGAGAATATTTCCTTGATTTAATTTTCGGAACTATGCTCGTCTGTGCACTTGTTGATGCTTTATTATCGTCGAATGTTCGCTTACGACTTAAAAATTTATCCATGATTTTTTTGTTCCAATTTTCTGCAGTAATACTTAATAGTGTGAATTACAACTAACGCGCAAATTATAAAATGTACATTCAAGATAGATTTGGTAGCTATAGAAGCATCGAATGGACCAAGACTGATGGGAATTGTACGAGAGGTACAGCATTATTACATGTTTTGCGCAGACGTCCGATATTTTGGCCAGACTCACGCAGACGCTCGCGAGAATGCCAGATGTGATGGATAGGAGAGAGCGCAACATAAAGTAGACTATTTTTCAATTTCTACTATAAGTTCACTCTCTCATATATATCTTGTTCAAATTTTCAATCGTTGATAAAATACTTTTTCTATTCATTCATTCAAGTTCAAATACATTTTTTAAAACTTTTAGTGGGTGACACTTCATGTTAATACAGTTCTTTCAAATTTTAATTCATTAATTAAATTAAAAAAATGAATAAATAGTAACAAACAAAAAATTATAGTCCAAAAGCATTTATAGAAAGGAAAACTTTTCGTGCTGTCCCCTGTAACGCAATGGATAGCGCGCTGGGCTTCTAATCTGAAGGACGGTAGTTCGAATTCCATCCGAGATGGCCTAATTTCTAACAATGTGTGTAATTTCTTCTTTACTTTTACTATTTTCTTACACTAATTAATTTAATTAATGAATAAATAGTAACGAAAAAGAATATTCCAATACCCCATATATAGAAAAGAAAAGGAAAAATTGCAAGGAAAATCGCTTTCTCTTTGTCACTTAACATTGTGATTCTGTCATATGTATTACATACTTGTATTAATTGAAACTATTTAATAGAAAGTAACTAAAATAAGTTTTTCTTTGTTAGCCTAAGTAGGAAAATTGACTTAAAATTTATTTTTTATATTACTTTTAGAAATGCATGATGGACGAAATAAATTTTTAATTAAATGTCATTTTGCAATCTGTCCCAATTTAAAAATGAGAAAGGAAAAATAACATAACATTATAATTATTACTTAAAAGTAATTTGCTTAAAATATATATTATATAAAAGTAACGTATACAAAATTTAATACTCAAAGTGCATTATTATTGCATTCAATACATTATTATTGAGGGCGATGAAAATTATGATTGAAAATTGGGTCGCCAGTAGTGAAAGTTTGAGAAGCACTGTCTTACTTACTTAATTTATTTATTTTGCAAAAAGGAGTATACAAACTGTAATACTTATGTTATTAATTTGTATGGTTTATAATTAAGATCGCGTATAGTAGATTTAGCGTCAAAGTGCATTATTATTACATTCAGTACATTATTAATGTATAAGGGGGCGCGATAAAAATTGTGATTGAAAAGGGGGCGCCAGTATTGAAAGTTTGAGAAGCACTGACCTACAGTGCTAAAGAAGGAAGAAATTGGAATTCACAAGACAACAAATGTAGATTTAAAAAGTTTTTGGACTAAACTGGAGACCTATTATGATTTCTAAGGCTGTCGCTGAATTAAACCAGCGATTTAGGGATAGAAATGCTTTATGGATCCAACCTTCAACGTACAGAAGAAATATCCGACATCATAAATATATATATATATATATATATATATACAATTATCCCTTTACAGCAGTGTTTCTCAAACTTTCAATACTGGCGACCCAATTTTCAATCATAATTTTTGTCTCGCCCCCTTAACAACAATAATGTATTTACTTCAATAAAAATGCACTTTGAGAGAGAGACGCTAAAAGTTACAATACGATCTTAATTATAAACCGTACAAATTAATACGATAAGTATATTAAATTTTGTGTACATGTAATCTTTTATAATATATATTTTAAGAAAATTACTTAAAATATATATTACTTAGAATTATGTTATTTTTTCTTTCTCTAATTTTTAAATTTGAACAGATCGCAAATGATATATTTAATTAAAGATTTATTTCCTTCAGCATTCAATTCTCAAAGTACAAATGTCATTAGAAAAATAGTCTAGTCAATGTCGCTCTCTATCATATCCATCACATCTGGCATTATAGGATACGTTTGCGTGAGTCTGGGCAACCTATCGGACGTCTGCGCAAAACATGTAAAAATGCTTTTCCTCATACAATTCCAGTCAGTTTTGGTCGACTCGATACCCTATAGCTACCGAATCTAGCTTGAATGTACATTTTTTTTAATTTCCACGTTAATTGTAATTCACGGTAATTAAGTATTTACGGCAGTAGATTAAATCAAAATGATAAATACATTTTTAAGTCATAAGCAAACATTCGACCATAATAAAGAATCAACAAGTACACAGACGAACGAGCATGGTTCCGAAAATTAAATCAAGGCAATCTTCTCAAAAATACTTAAATTTTGGGATTTACCACTACTGAAGTAAATGATGGAAAAAAAAGCCCCAGCTCGATATGTGTTAAATCTTACAAATATGTAGAACAACATGTGAAAGTTGTTTTTAAAACAAAAAATCATTTAGCTATGTTGGCAAAGAAATGTAAAAAGTATTTTCTGGATGAGGCCAGCTTGGTAGCAAGTTACGAGTGGATTAGGGATCTATTTCAAGATACTCCAGAAGGGCTCTCAACTTCCGAAGAAGAAATCTTCATAATATTTCACATCCAGTGAAAAAATTAAAAGGCAATTTTGTAATAAATCGCTATTTGAATTTGGGGTAGAGGTGGATGAGGAATTATCCGTACTGAAAAACAAAAGCACTTTGTATACGATTACCATTTTTAACATCCTACCTTTTTTTCAAACCGGATTTTCTGCAGTGGATGCCTTGAAGACAAAATATAGATCTCAGCTTAATATAGAAAATAATTCTTTAAGTGTCAATTTCTAATATTAAACCTTCCTTTGAAAAACTTTCCTCTACAAGACAAATCCGTGGAAATCCCTAATAATTATCAAACTTGTTCTTAATTTAGTAATAAGATTGATTGATTAAATATTAACGTCGCACTGTTCAGCTGCACGAGGGCTTTGACGACGGACCTCGTAATTTTGAACCATGGTCAAGTGACGTGGATGACACCTGAGCTGGCACCCCTCTCTCCTAACTACCACACCACACCAACGGGAAAAAGTTTCAACTCTCAACAGATTTAACGTGCATCGCTGCCCCTACACGGCGGGTCTTTAGTGGTACTGGGCTCGAACTCGTGACAAGGCAAGCCACGATCCGATACCTATACCACTCAGCTACCGCGGCCAAATTCAGTAATAAGAAATTATTTATAAAATACCTTCTTCAGTACTGATACCTCAAACGTATACTGGCTGAAACACCGACTCTTCGCACGAGTTCATTTTTTTAAAAAAAATAAAACATTATTCTTGATATAATAGATGAACTGCAAGGAGAGTAAACTGTGTGCACGACATTGTATACAAAATGTAAAATGATTTTTTAGATAAATGCTATAATTGTAAATAACTGTTTAAAAGAACTGTAATTTTAAACCTCGCAACAATTAGCATTTAGAATTAATGTTAAATTATGAAAAGAATATAAAATTCCGATGAAGAATAATTGTGTTACTTTTTAACATTTAAAGCGAGAAGACTTCAAAATGTTTTTAACCCGGGAGCAGGCGCGTACTGATACTAACATTAATTGTAGGGGGACTCAGTCACCCCAATCATTTGTTTAGAATTATTTTTACTGTACACAATACAAATCGGAATTTAGTGAATATTTTAATTTATAGAAAGTATACTTACCTTCTTTCAAGGACTATTCAATTCTATGATGATTTGAGAAGAAATCCAATAAAACTGAACTAAAATGATTCAAAAGTACAAGACCATAATAAAGGACGCAAATCAGACACTTTTCAATTATCCTACAGAAATGTTAAACCAAAAATCAATTCTTTTCCAAATATCTCAACAAATTCAATTATTTACAATTTCCTAAGCGAAAAGCAAACGCGTAAAAGATGGGAGGGAACTAATATTGATAATAACCATACCATAAGTTTGAAGGTCATTCAAATGATTAGCAAAATGTATTATGCAGCCTGGATGAAAAGTGAATCATGACTTCTTTTCTTTTTCTTCAACTGATGTACAGTATTTCAATAATAATTACAGTGGTGAATTGTTTAACTTAGAATTTTTCTGAGGGTCTGGGTTCCGTTTTTCTTTTAACGAGTAATATTTTATGTTAAAGCATAATAAAAAATCTCTCATTGAGGAAATACAGCAAATAAAAACAAAATGTTTTTTTTTCTTAATTTGGTTTTGGAATCAAAGATAGCTATTTGATGACGGAAAAAAAGCCAAATAATAAACATAAATTATGTCAGTGTTGTTGTGTGTATTTTTTTTATTATGGAAGAAAGCATTTTGTTTTACTTCTTTTTCAACTTATTTTTTTTAAAAATCTTTAAATTTTCGATACGCTCGCGCCTCCCTTGTAGGGTCATCGTGCCTCCCAGGGGGCGCGCCCCACACTTTGAAACACTGCTTTAAAGAATTTCTTTTTTTGTTAAGTTTTGTTTCTATAGGTAGTAGCACACGTGTGTAATAGTCATAGCACGAAACAAGTTAAGGGGAAAATAAATTACAACAAACCTAATTAAATATAATATAATTATAAACTAGTTACGTTAAATATTCTTGAGAAGATACTACACACATATTCGATACACACAAATTGTTAAAAAAGTGCATGATTTCTGAAATTTTAATTTGGTTTCAAACATGTTTATATTAATTTTATGTATGTTTATATATGTGTGCAACAATTCAAAAAAAATCATATAACTATTTTTCTATAATCCTTCTAGTTCTAGTATAATCATGAATTCGGTCAAACTTGGAATCAACAAGAATGTCTGAAACTTAAAATGAACAATAAGGGATGAGCGAAAGTTACAAGATTTGCTTCTGTACAATCTGAAAATGCGTTAATTAGAGATAATTTTTCACGAAGTGAAAGTTACCGTTTAAGTTGGTTCTTTTCATACTAAAAGTAAGTAAGAATATAATTTACAAAAGTTCTTTAAGTCATTTTTTGGTATGTAACTATTTATAGTATATTTATTGAATTAAATCGAAAAAATCCGTTTCGCTAAAGTAGTATTTCGCATTACGTGTAACATTTTGGAACGTTTTGGAACGAATTATTAAGACACTTTTTACTTCATATAATGACATAAAATCCCCTCTCGTATTTTTAAATTTATAAGATTATCAATAATCAATTGATAATATGTAATTATATACGATTACACCCCCCCTCGAAACCCTCGCATCGTGGGGAGGGGCAGGATTCCAGGGGGCCCTAGGCCTGACTGATGCCAAGTACCCGTTCAATCAATTTAAAAAATATTACAGGCAAAACCTGACTTTTTGCAGGGGGCCGTAATGTTTTCTATTACACCACTGTATGGTTTAATTTTAATGTTTGTAAAAAGGGAATATTTTTATATTATGTTTTCTATATTAGTAACAAATACCTTTTGTTCGTGCTTGCATAAATGATGTCTTGCCGAATGAATTTCTACTACATCAGCAGTTCTTAAACGTTTTAACGCCGTGGCCCCTTTTAAGTATCAACCTGTAATCACGGACCTCCAGGATTTTGAACACCCCATCTTGACTCTCAACACATGGGTGAGTGACTTAAAAGCTCTTCACTATTCCTAAGGCTGCCTGTGCTATTCATGCAGACTTTTTTAGCATACGTTTGTTTTTTCCTCTAAGGTATCCGACTACGTTCGGAACCGTGATTTGAAAAAAAAAAACCGCATCAATGGATAAGTTTCATGATATTTAGTGTCACTTAGATTAGAATACATGTATAAAATTGTTTTAAGGACATTTTGGCAAAAAAAATTTATTTAAAATGCAATATTTCGGCAAAAAATTAACTTAGAATAACCTTTTTTCAAAATGTTCTTCTTTTGTGAAAAATGCTTCTATTATAATAATATCTTCCCTGTATATAGCTCAGACCTCTGTACAGAGGCTCAACTTTTTTGAAAAATTCCCATTATTGTCAGATTTACAACCAATTGAAACAATTATCGGCGTTTTTTTTCTTAAAATTTCTCCCCTCTGTTGTGGATAACCCCACTTCTAAGTTATATATTTGAAAAATTCTAGTTGAGCCTCTGTACAGAGGTCTGAGCTATATACAGGTGAAATATTAGTATAATAGAAGCATTTTTCGCAAAAGGATAATATTTCAAAAATGTGCCATCTGTGTTAATTTTTTGTCAAAATATTGTATTTAAATATTTTTTTTATTTTAATACTATTCTTAAAACAATTTTATATACATTTTCTAATCTAAGTGAGACTAAATATCATAAATATTATCCATTTGTACACTTTTGCAAAATCACGGTTTCGAACGTAGTCGGATACCCCAACTAACTAAAAAAAATGACATTATGCTGATGGCTATGTGTGTAGTTACAAAAAATTGAAAATCTGAACTAATATTATTGATCGAAATTCATGTTTTGGTCGCCCTTTTCTTAGGGACAATTTAGTGATCTCGTCTATGATGGCACATCTTTCAATTTTCCGCGAGTCCTTTTAGAGTCTGTAAAAGAAAGAAAAAAGGGAAGGAAGAAAACTAGAAAACATAAAAAGTTAGACCTTTTTGGATTTCCGGCGATCCAAAAAACCTCATTTTAAGAACCACTGATCTGCATAAAAATTTGAAGGTTTTAATAAACTGAAAATGTCTTGAAAACGCCATGATTAAACGAACCATTTGAGATTCGTCTATATATCAAGGCTTGACTAAAACATTTTTAGAAATTTGTTTCCAATATAAATAAACAAAAGGGATGGTAATGTCACTTGAGTACTGAGTAATTAGTAGTACATTGCAGCATTTCATAACCTTGCTCTCTTCCTCCTACTCCATCCGCGCGTCCCGCGTAGTCCGATTCCAAATTTATGTTCTATATTCTGTTTTATCGTGCCCTGCAATTTCGACTGTGTAGATTTTTTTTTCTTAAAATTTAGTACTAAAAATATCGATTCATCTAGATATTGATTTTATTGTGACTATATAGTACACTTCTCTTTAACGTCATAACTAATAAAAAAGTATTTTCCCTGTTTCGAATTAATTGGGACAAACATGTTTTTATTGTTTGAGTCGGTATGTGATTACAAGTGATGTGTCCTGAACCACCTCAAACCCGTTATATCTGCCTTCAGGTAGTGTTACAGATCGACTTCGACAATAAATTATACATTTTAATATAGTTTTGAGTATTTCAATGGGGCAGCTGGTAATTTCAATTTGCGTTCGGTATAAGACGTGTTACTTTTACTTGTTAAAAGGAGGATATTACTACGAGGAACCGTTCTACTCTGCGAGAAATCGCTCTCAATGAACACAGTTCTATGGCTGTGCGAAATACAATTTTGGAAATTGGTGAGGTAGAATCATATATATATATATATATACAAAATCAATCATCAACAATCAATCATAATAATCAATTGAAAAATTGAAATATACCAATCTTATAATACTAAATCATATTTCAAAATATCAATGGCGAATATAAAAGATAAAATTCCATCGTTTTCAAACAAAATTAAAAAAAATTATAAAATAAAATAAAAATTTATAAAATATCCAAGTGCAACCTTGGACTTAGCACCGATAAGTGGGTTAAACTAATTTGATGGCGCCAACCCCTTCCCCTATTGCAACTTGGTAAATCAATCGGAAAATATCCAAATTTCAAAAATTTAAAAATTAAAAATTAAAAATTCAAAAAACCATTATACTTGAAAAATTAAACTATTCGCCATCGCATTCTGAGAGATATTATAACACTAAAAATATTAAAATTCAAAAACAATTTAGTGCATAATATAAGTGAATCATCGAACACCAAAGATGAAGCACCCATCTTTAAAATAGTTGCATAGGTAGAAAAAATAGTTGTATATGTATAAAAAAATATTTGAGATCCAAAAGTTCAAATTAAAAAATATCTAAAATCAAAAAGTTCAAACTAAAAAAAAATCTAAAAAGTTCAAACTGAAAAATCCGAAAGTCCAAACTAAAAAATCCGAAAGTTCAAACTAAAAATCTGAAAGTTCAAAATAAAAAATCTGAAAGTCCAAATTTAAAAATCCGTAAGTTCAAATTATATATATATATATATATATATATATATATATATATATATATATATATATATATATATATATATATATATATATATATAAGTTTTTAAGAGCATTTTAAAATTCTGGATCATCACCTCCAATAAGGAAAGAAAAAGGTGGGAATCTACTCCAAGAACTGATACTAATTTTAAAAGAAGTAGCAAAACAAATCCTAGAAAGCAAGCATAGACTTTGACAGGATTTATTGGATAATGGTGCTAAAGTGAGTATTTAAACTGCACGAAAACGGTTTTGAAGGTGGCCTTAAGTCAACAAGATTGGGGAAAAACGTAATTCTAACCCGGAAAATGTTGGGAAACGCTTAGCACTAGAAGCCAGCTCGCTTAACGACTGGAAGATGATTTTGAGTGATGAAACATTTTATTTTACAGGGGTACAAATCAAGTGTAGTTATATGAAGTGAAGTTTGTGATACCCCCCCCCTGAGGTATCATCTCTTCATCCACGCGACCTAGATTTGTAGGAATAAATTATTGACCCCGTAATAACTCTCCGTAATAAATGTAATTAATTATGTCTCAATACATATTAATCAATACAATATTATTGAGGAATTATATCAGGTGTAAAATACTACGTAATTATCGATTCTACGTTAAAATATCGACTGAATCCTACTATATTTATCATAAATTAACCTCTGAATCTTTATTTATTGTAGATTCTTTAACAAGCTAGGGTCCGTTCTATAATTACTGCTTGATAATGAATCTTCTTACCAATATCATGTGTGTCTTCCTCTTGCATTCTATTTTTTTAATATTAATTGTCTATATATATTATTATCCGACTTAATCGAGCTTCTATTCAAATTTCAGGCTTCTAGCCGACTGCTATATCTCCCATATTATTCCTATATCACTCACTCGCGAACGCTAAAGCTCCCTTTATATATTTATTCCCTAATTTGCATATCGCGTTTTCTTCTTGAGAAGGTTAGATTGAAATGCCATTCTGTCCCTGTAGATTATCCGGGGATTAGTTAGAAGGTGCGATAAAGCCCCATTACAAGTTGAAACTTTTACCAGATCATATCCGGCAGATTGTAAAACACCCTTCTAAACAGATGTTTTTTTGGGGGGTCACAACAAATGGCCCTGGAAGTTTAGTTCAACTTAAATACATGATGAATTATGTCAAATATTGAGAAATAATGTGCAGATATATTACTTAATTCATGGAAACATTTGATGGAACATTTCAGCAAGACTTGGCCCTTTGTCACAATTCAAAATTGGTACATACATTTATGCGCAAAATAAAATAATCCTCAGGCTTAAATCCTATTCAAAACTGATGGCATATTATCAAGAATCATATCACTAAATTGAATATCAGAACAGCAGAGCAAATGTTAAAAAGGACTATGCTAGTTTTAACAAGATGATGAAATCAAGAACATGTGTGCTACTCTAGTAGAGTCAATGCCAAGACGAGTTGAATATGTCCTTTCTGCTAAAGGATGACGTACTCCGTAATGATATACAGACACTTTCAGTCTATTTTATGTATGCAATGCAGTGTTTCTCAAACTTTCAATACTGGCGACCCAATTTTCAATCATAATGTTTGTCACGCCCTCCCTGTACAACAATAATGTATTTATTGAAATAAAAATGCACTTTGAGAGAGAGACGCTAAAGTTACAATAATACGATCTTAATGATAAACGGAAAAAACTAATACGATAAGTATATAAATTTTGTGTTATTATTGTTATTGTGTACTTATTGTTATGTTATTTTTCTTTCTCTAATTTTTTAAATTGAACAGATCGCAAAATGATATATTTAATTAAAGATTTATTTCCTTCAGCATTCATTTCACAAAAGTACAAATGTCATTAGAAAAATAGTCTAGTCTATGTTGCTCTCTATCATATCCATCAAGTCTGGCATTATAGGGTACGTTTGCGTTAGTCTGGGCAACCTATCGGACGTCTGCGCAAAACATGTAAAATGCTTTTCCTCGTACAATTCCAGTCAGTTTTGGTAGACCTCGATACTCGTATAGCTACCGAATCTAGCTTGAAAGTACATTTTTTTAAATTTACACGTTAATTTTAATTCACGGTAATTAAGTATTTAAGGCAGTAGATTAAAACAAAATTATACATACATTTTTAAGTAATAAGCAAACATTCGATGATAATAAAGAATCAACAAGTACACAGACCAGCATGGTTCCGAAAATTAAATCAAGGCGATATTCTCAAAAATACTTAAATTTTGGATTTACCACTACTGAAGTAAATGATGCGAAAAATTGCCCCAGCTCGTTATGTGTTAAAACTTATAAAAACTGAAGAACAACATGTGAAAAATGTTTTTAAAACAAGTAAAATCATTTAGCTATGTTGGCAAAAGAATTTTAAAAGTATTTTCTGGATGAGGACAACTTGGTAGCAAATTACGAGTGATTAGGGATCTATTTCAAGATACTCCAGAAGGGCTCTCAACTTCCGAAGAAGAAAATAAATCTTCATAGATTTCACATTCAGTGAAAAATTAAAAGGCAATTTTGTAATAAATCACTCTTTTAATTTTGAGTAGAGGTGTATGAGGAATTATCTTTACTGAAAACAAAAAGCACTTCGTATAGTTTTATCATTTCGACATCCTACCTTTGTTAAACCGGATTTTGTGCGGTGGATGCTTTGAAGACAAAAACATAGATCTCAGCTAAATATAGAAAAATAACTCAAAGTGTCAATTTCTGATATTAAGCCTTCCTTTGAAAAAAACTTTCTCTACAAGACAAGCCCATGGAAATCCCTAATAATAATTAAACTTGTTGTTAATTTAGTGTTAAGAAATTATTTATAA
>BMAU01006052.1:600000-835920 GCA_019973935.1 Trichonephila clavipes | reverse complement strand
AAGACATCAATAAAAATATATCAAGAGAGTTTTTAAAAAGCCAATGATAATAATTTCTATTCAAGCAAATATTTTGTAAACTTGGGAAATATTCTAACATCAGCACCATCTCTAAATGGACAAGAAAAACAGAAGAGAAGAAATCCTATGTACCCTCGAATCTTCAGCAAAAAATGATCATCCCTCCAGGACTTCTGCATAAATTCAATTTATCGGATAACGCAAATTGTAGATCTTGTAATTGCTTAAATGACTTGGACCACATCTTGTTAAACTGCAATAGATATTCATCCTCTCTCGAAATAATCTAAAACATTTTCTCAAAATCGATCCACATCACAACCTGATTTTCAAAGAATTATCGGAGAAAGCTATGTCTAACAGATTAACATTCAGATTTTTTATCCATTTCCATTCATAACATTATTGCATCTGCTAAAATATTAATAAATTGCTCAATGTTATGGGATGCAGTTATGTACAAAAACTGGTGCAAGAAGCGGAAAGTTAAACTTTTGCCTCAAGTACTTAATTATTTAAAATCTTGCATATCTGAAGTTCAATCTATGAAAGCCAAAAAAATTGCACACAGTTTGCAACTTTATACATTAGTTACTGGAAAATGTAATAAGAAGAGTTATTACTGTTCACCATTTTCTGCCAGAGTTATAATTAGACATATGGTGAATGTTTCAAACAAGAAAGGGTATCATGGTGATATTGCAAAAATAATAGATACTTTATTTGGAAAATCATTTGATGGAATGTATCATTTATCCAAGTGAAGGTGTGGCGAAAGAAGGACATTCTTGAATCTGAGTGTATTTCATCTTTGTGCAATAACCTCGCAAATGCTGATTTGTTAAATTTAATAATAGCGGTTTCTGTTTTAAATGAAAATAGTTACCTATATTCTTAAATCTCACTTGATTTATGTAAGATCCCTGATGTTTAAGAAACTATACTATTCTTTTTACTTTTATAGACTTTGCAACTGTGAATTTGATTTTACGAGAATTACATGTGTCAAAAAGTTTGATTTGTTAAACACTACTACTTTTTTCTTGATTTTGAACTTTAGGTACAATATTGAACTATAAATATAAGCACATCTGATATTTTTTATTAAAGTTTGTGGTTAAGATTTTTTCAGTTATTTTTACGACACTTACTAATCAAATCTTAAGGCAATTTGTAAAATATTTTTGATGTCTAAATTTTTAATTTTATCTAGTTTTATAAGGAGCTTTTAGTTATGTGAGCTTTGCACAAATACTGGTGAATTAATCCTTTAGCATTGTACAGTAATTTCATTCGTTATTTTAACTGTAATACCATTTTTATTTGAAAGAAGGATCATTAAAATTAAGGAAAAATATGTATTAAATTTATGGATGAACTTTTTTAAAGCTTACAATGACATTGTTGCAGTTTATAAAATAACCTGTTAAAGTGTATAGGAGGGCCACTTGGTGCAGTCCTTTATTTGGGGGACTAAAAGCGGTCGCCAATGTAGTTTATTCGGAATGATTTATTTTAGAATGACTTTGTTATCTCACCATGACTTTTAGATAAAAATTGCCAAATCCAAATTTACCCTCCTATACTACACTTGAGCCAAAAACCCTTGCCTTCTGGTCTTAGCATCTCCTGATTTTTGCCAATTTTGAGATTGCTTATTCTTTTTTATTTTATTTCCTTTAATTTAATTTTTTAAAAATCTTCTCTAAATTACAAAACTGCAGTATGAGAAAGTCAACCAAGTGGTAACAATGGTAATTCTATATTTTATACCGAATTCAGTATTTGTATATGTTCTTTTAAATTATATGTATGGAACCATTAGTGGTTTAATTTCAACATTATAATTTGATTTAAACATAATAAAATTGAAAGCAGTAACTTCAACGTCAAAGCTGGTACCATTTGTACCAACAGTCCTGTTAAAGCTAATATGTGGAGAGTAAATGCCTGCGCCAGCATTTCTGAACAGAACTGATAGCAGAACCATTGATGTATTCACATGTTAACATTCTGTCATAGGAAATCCTTCAACGATAGTGGCCTAGACAGCCAGCTTCAATTCTGGCTCAGAGTATGTTTTTATTGTTGACTCCACTAAAAGACTTCATTCATCCGCATTAGATAGGAAACCTTTGTATTCCTAACATATTTAACTTTGCTTTCTGAACATTTCATTAAAATCTTTACGTTTATATTTGATTCTTTGATAAAAAAAAAGGTATTAAAGTAGGGAATAGGGGTCCTCTTGGCAAACCCAATTTTTTTTCCAGTCACCAAACTACCTATATGTAGTGATAGGTGCTCTGAGAGTAATGAAGCAAAGCTGAAAGAATAAAGAGCCAAGTTTATTCTGTCATCTAAATAAACATTGCCTAATCCAAGTTGCCCCATATTCTACACTTTAGCCAAAAAAGTTTCTGTAATTTTAACTGTGAAATTCAGTATGCCATTACTATCTTTAGTAATGAAAAAATTCTACTAAATTATTTTTTCTGTATTATTTTTTAGATATTATATACATGTAATTTTTTTCTCAAAATTATGTTAACTTCTTCATATCAAAGGCAGTGCTGTTGGAATTTTTTTTTTTTTTTTTTTTTTTTTGACAGTGTAACTTTTTAAAAGATATCCAGTTGAATTTCCTCAAGGATATGCATTGATTTTGCATGCTGATTTTAAGTTAAGATATTTTTTTTATCACATAAATGTTTTCTATTCTTAGATATGCTTTCAATCTAATGTTCTTAATCACTGTATATTAATATATTGTATTTTTGATGTGCTGTATTTGAATATATGTATCATGTGGAATGTTTATCTATGTATTCATGTATTGTATCAATATGATTTGTCGCTAAACACTGTACAGATTTATAATTTCAGTTTAAATGTGTGAAATGTATTATTTGTCATATATATTTGCATACCCAGATTGATAAATTTAAATTACTTTTTAGCATACCCCTAATTAAATTTTCTCCTGGACATGCATGAATTTCGTGTGTTCATTTTAAGTTAAATATTTTTCTAGCATCTATTTTTATGGTTTCATATTAAAATTTTTTATTGCTGTATATTAATGTATTGTATTCTTGATATTGATCATTTCATCAGGGATGTCTTTAGGCATGGGCCAAATGGGCACGTATCTCAGTGGGGCCCTTGTCTCCTTTACGATCCAGCCTCAATAAAGTCAGGACCCTAATATGATTAATAGTTAATTTTTGGGAATAGTCTCCAAAAAACTGCATTCGTACTGTATGCCCATTGGCTTAAGTGGCAATATTGCATAATTATGTGATAACTGTCATCTTTTTGTCTACACTTAGATCTACCGCCATACACCATCATTATTCAGCAGCAGCAATTGGTTGAGCAGGTTTGTGCCTAGGTTGGTGAGGTTGTGAGTAATGCAAATTTATTAATTTTGAGTTACTTTTTGTATGAGTAATTGATACCATATGCTATACTGTGCTCTTAAGGTTCACAGGTATAGCCTAATTTTGCATAGGGACCCTGGGCCTCAGGAAATCTAAAGATGCCCCTGTATTTCATGTAACATATTGATATGTGTCTATTCAATGTACATATTTATAATTCTAATTGAAATGTATTATTTTTCTAATATACTAGCTGTACTGCCCGGCGTTGCACGGGCTTTCTGTACTTATATAAGCAAAAGCTTCAGTGAAATATACTTTTTCGAAATTTCTTTGTGTTGCACAGGCTATTGCAATTTTAAGAAATAGTATATATTTTTCAGTATTAAAATATGCTAACACTCATATGTGCATTGATAAAATTAACATAAAACTTGACAAATAAAATTGATAAAAGTGTATTTTATTTTTGTTTAACATTTTAAACTATCTTTTTTTTTAAAAAAAATAAAGATTATAAGTTTTATTATATTTTTCAACAGTAATATATGGCTAATTATGTTTTGTTTATTATTTTTATATGTGTGTAAAATGAATTTCATATTCAAGAAATATTTTTATAAGTGGTATGTAAATGAAAAAATATAATACAAAATTATATTATGTTCGGTAAAACAATGAAAAAATATTTTGAAATTAAAATTACTTTTATAACTTTAGAGAACGCTTGAAATATCACAAAAGGCATAGAAAATAAGGATGGCAATTAATAATGAACCATAATATATGTGGACATTGCTTTTATTTATTTTGTAACTTGTAGTGGATGACAATGGGTAATATACAGTTTTTTTCAAATATAACTTCTTTCATGAAGTTAAAAAATGGCAACAAACAAAACTAATAGTCCAACAGCATATACAGAAAGGAAAATCGTTCATTGTGTCCCTGTAGTGCAATGAATAAAATTGAGCTTTTCTTGTAAACATAATATATTTTAAAGAGGGCAGAGCAGTGTATGCAAAAGTAAAAAATAATTTTTTAATGAGTGTTCTCGTTGCAATTTCGTTTCACAGAAAATAATGATTTCATAAAAACGCATATTTCAATATAAGAGAGAAAATTAACTTGCTAAAAAGGTAAATAGAAATGAAAATATAATTAAAAATTATAAAAGAAAAGTAATAACAGTACTATGGGAACTATGAGTGAAATATAGATAAACCAAAAGAAAAAATTATGTCATAAACTATTTCCTTAAAATTTTAACATAAATAACCTACACATTAGGAAGCTTTCAACTGAAAAAAAAATAAAATTAGTATAAACTAAAATATACAAAATATAAGCCTACATTGTAATAAAGCATTAAATTAAATTTTCTGTAGCATTAAATTAATATTACATGACGAAATGATGATATTCTGTCTAACATCTATATTACATTAAATATAAAATTCAGTTGTAATACAAAAGTGAATAGATTAAATTAGTTTTTTTTTTTATTTTGGTTCTTACTATCTCAAACAGACTTTTGTTGAAAAAAATCATAATGAACCTAATGAGAACATAATTATAGTAATAATTGAAATATACATATCATATATGAACAGTATGATATGTACAAAGTATATGATCTTCATAAAGCTAAATGAGGAACATATTCAATTATTTTTTAGCTTAAAACTAACTTTTGAGTCACGGTATCACAAAATTAAGCCTTAATTTTGATGAAATTACCATAACCAGTGCTGATTAAACAAAATACTCACGGAAAATCTTAAATATGAAAAATTGAAACAAGTATTATGATTGGCAAGTATTTGACATGGGTCCAAGAATACATAACGCATCAGACTTGTACTCTAGATTGTAGGAGTAGGCAGCATTTTCTTTATCTTTCCAAATAGTCATTCTTGAAGGGCGTGTCACATTTATGGTATTTAAGTCTCCCTTCTCGATCTTCAGCAATTTCAGAGGTCTTGCCGTGCATCATATGTAAGCAATTGGACCAATGCCAACATTCAAAATTTTGCATATGTTGTATGTTGTGAAAGCACTAAAGAGCGAAGGGGTGGTTGACCCGAAGAGCGGTGAGCGCCGGCTAGTTTCTCCTCTCTTGGGTGGCAGCAGGGGGAGAAATGCGCTCCGAAAGGGCATTCCTCTAGATGCGTTTGGAGGAAGCAGACGGCTATGAGCGTGCGCGATAATATTTAACCTTTTTTTATATGCATCCTTGTAAATACTTAATAAATGTTTTATTTAAATTGAGAAACACTCGTAGCCACATCATTTGTTTCACACTTAGTTTAGAGATTTTTAAATAAGTTGTGAGAAATTGTACATTTTCTGGCGCCCCCGTGTGGGCTACGAGTGTTAGAAAAACATTTTTGAATATAAGAAAGTGAAACATGGATGCTTTAAAATTGAGACGCACGCCGTTGAGGACAGCCTTCACGAAGGCTGTAAATCATCTTCAGGAAATTATTGAAAACGATCCTGTTGATAAGAATGCCGTAGAAACGGCTTTTGAAATGCTTGATGCAAAATCCGTTAAGCTGAAAAAAATCGACGAGGACATTTTAGAATTAATGATCGAGACAAACTGTACGCAAGAAGCGTACAATATTGAATTTGAAGCCATCGAAGGCTATACGGAAAAGATGATTGCCTGGCAAGTCCGTGTGAAAAATATCATGAAAACTACTGACTGGAACTATGTTCTATTTAAAATCTGGCCCGGTAGCAATAAAAACTAAATTAGGGTGGACGCTTATGGGAAAAACCTATAAAAATGAAACTAAATTTGATAAAAATCGTTTTATGAATGTTACTTCTATGTTTGTAAATGATATGTGTATTTCCGATTTGTGGAAGCTCGAATCTCTTGGTATTACAGATCCCGTAGAAACTAAGATAAAATTAGAAATACAAAAAGAGACACTAAATCATTTTCAAAAAACCATAAGTGTAGATATTAGTGGTCGATATGAGGTAGCTTTGCCTTGGGTTCTGGATAATAAATTTTATCCTCTAATAGGAAATTAGCTGAAAATAGACTTGAAAGTACTAAAACGAAATTAATTGCAACGGGTAAATTTGAGGAATACCAAGATGTTTTAGATCTTTGGTTATCAGGAAAAATAATTGAAGTTAATGATGACAAAGAAAATTTTGTTCATTATCTCCCGCATAGGCCCGTTATTAAAGAAAACAGTACAAGTAAAATAAGACCTGTTTTTGACGCGTCCGCGCGAACAAAGGGCTCCCCTTCTCTAAATGATTGTCTGGAGAAAGGCCCCAACTTTATAGAAGTCATACCGACTATACTTAATCGTTTTCGAAAATATAAGATTGGGGTTATTTCGGACATTGAAAAAGCTTTCTTACAGATAGGAGTAAGGGAGCAAGATAGAGATTTTTTGAGATTTATGTGGTATGATAGAGAAAATAGGGACCACATTAAAATCTATCGTCACCGTCGTGTAGTTTTTGGAGTGACATCCAGTCCTTTTTTACTGGGTGCTACATTAAATCACCATTTAGATAATGCTCATGGAAACTTTGATAATGTAGCTAAAATTTTGAGAAAATCATTTTATGTTGACAACTGTGTAACTAGTTTTGAGACCGAAGAACAGTTGCAAAAATTTATAATTGAATCTAAAATATTATTATCTTCAGCACATTTTAATTTAAGAGGCTGGAAGTCAAACGTTTTATTAAATCCTGAAAAATTTTCAGAGTTGGAAAGCCAACCTGATAACTGAGACTATGGTTTTAGGATTAATTTGGAACCTCAAAGATGATTGTTTATCATGTAATATTAACTGTCAGAAAAATGAAGGTAAGGCTATAACGAAAAGATCATTGTTATCCATAGCTAATCATATATTTGATCCGATCGGTTTTACGGCTCCTGTGACTTTAAAACCAAAATTAATTTTACAGGAAATTTGGAAATTAAAATTAAAATGGGATGAAAATCTACCTAAATATATTTTAAATCAAGTTAAAAAGTGGTTAGAGCAACTCTCCCTATACTTGCAGGTATTAAAATACCCCGATGTTTGAATTTGAGCTCTAATGGAATTAAACGGCTAACATTGCATGTGTTTTGTGACGCTAGTAAAAAAGCGTATGCCGCTTGCGTATTTTTGAAGGTAGAATATGAAGAAAATGTTTTTGTGAAACTGATACAGGCAAAAGCGAGGGTAGCTCCTTTGAAAGATATTACTATCCCCCGTTTGGAATTATTAGCATGTGTTTTGGGAACCCGACTTGCGGCTTCTGTTAAAAACGACTTAAACTTGCCAGATGTGCGTATTTATTATTTGACAGATTCCATGACAGCGTTAGCATGGATACAACGTACTAGAGATTGGGGCGTGTTTGTTTCTAACAGGGTGAAAGAAATCCGAAACCTTTCTGATGTTAGTAGCTGGGAACACGTGCCTTCGGAAAAGAATTTCGCGGACATTCTTTCTCGGGGTTGTAACGCTCAACAGCTTGTTTACTTAAGATGGTGGGAGGGGCCCTCCTGGTTATCCGAAAGCCCGGTTCAATGTCCCAGATCAAAACAAGTCCCCGATGAAGAGGCGGTAAATTTAGAGTTAAGGAAATCTGTTTTGGTTAATACCGCTAAGAGAATTGAGGAGTTTAACTGGCACTCCGAGTAATTTTCATCCTATTTAAAAGTTGTTCGCATGATTGCTTGGATATTTCGTTTCTTTAAAAATGCCAAGAGAATCGATGTTTGTAATACTTCGGAGATAACATTTTCTGAATTTGATCATGCGGAAAAAACTGTAATTAAATTAATACAAATGGAAAAATTTGAGGGAGTAACGGATGAGAAATTGCGTCCTTTAAAACCATTTTTAGATGAATTTGGAATTTTGCGTGCTAGAACAAAACTTAGTTTTCGAGACGATACACACAATTTTAAGTTTCCTATCATTTTACCTAACGAACACCCAGTTGTTCATTTGATGATCGTGCGTAAACATGAGGAACTTATGCATGCAGGTGTATCAATTGTAATGAATCATTTGCGAGAAAGTTTTTGGATTTTAAAAGCGCGAAAATTAATTAGACAAATAATACAAAAATGCACTAGGTGCAAAAGATTTTCGGCTCAAAAAACGGAAGTGGTACCATCTTCTTTACCGAAAGATAGGTTAAGCAACTCTAAAATATTTCAAATTGTAGGAGTTGATCTTGCAGGCCCACTTCATTTAAAAGATAGACGTAAGGGCTGGGTAGTATTATTTACTTGTGCTGTATTCCGTGCAGTGCATTTTGAACTTATTACATCTCTTTTTACAGCAGCATTTTTACAATCTTTAAGGAGATTTATTTCGAGAAGAGGCCGACCGACCATTATTTATTCGGATAATGGAACAAATTTTGTTGGGTCTAATAGCGCACTAAATTCTATTGACTGGGATGTAGTAATTTCTAAAGCTAATATCCAAAAAATAAAGTGGAAATTTAACCCTCCCAGTGACGCGTGGTGGGGAGGATTTTGGGAAAGAATGATTCAAATGCTAAAACGAATTTTGAGAAAAATGTTAGAGAGAGCTTCGTTATATTACGAAGAGTTAAACACTGTATTATGTAAATGTGAACATGTGATCAATTCTAGACCCTTAACTTACATTTCTGAGGATGTTAATGATTTATCACCATTAACACCAGCCATGTTTTTACAAGAAATAGAAACGTCAGATGTAACTGACATAGATTGTCTAGATCATCAAGAAATCAATAAGAGGATTAGAGATGTTCAAACCATTCGGGAACAGCTTAGGAAAAGATTTCGAATTGAGTACCTAGGCCAACTCAGAGAGCAAACGCAGCATCACCGTAAATTAAGACCCTTAACGGTGGGAGAAGTAGTTGTGGTGGAAAATAGTTTGAAGAATCGAACTCTGTGGTCTCTTGCTAGAGTAATTCAACTGATTCCTGGAAAAGATGGACATGTTAGAGTCGCTCGAGTCAAAACTGAGACTGGGGGGAACTGGTCAGACCTGTGCAAAGACTTTATAATCTAGAACTGCAAGAACCAGAGACTAATTTACCAAAAGATCTGACTGATTCTGTCATTCGCACGAGGAGAGGCAGAAAAGTAATTTCTCCTAAGTGTTTGACATATGCCTAAAATGTATTATGTAAAAGCTTTGTTTACTATACATTTTGCTTTATTTTAACACCAGCATTCTGTACCAATATTATTAATCTTACGGTTGTATTTTATATGTTGTGTTTGAGTTTTTTTTACAGCAGGAAAACTCAAAGGTGGGAGAATGTTGTGAAAGCACCAAAGAGCAAAGGGGTGGTTGACCCGAAGAGCGGTGAGCGCCGGCTAGTCTCTCCTCTCTTGGGTGGCAGCAGGGGGAGGAAATGCGCTTCGAAAGGGGATTCCTCTAGATGCGTTTGGAGGAAGCAGACGGCTATGAGCGTGCGCGATAATATTTAACCTTTTTTTATATGCATCCTTGTAAATACTTAATAAATGTTTTATTTAAATTGAGAAACACTCGTAGCCACATCATTTGTTTCACACTTAGTTTAGAGATTTTTAAATAAGTTGTGAGAAATTGAACATTGTACGTGCTAAATTGTAGCAACCATGCGCTTCGTTTCATGTAATGTCGACAATAGGTTGGGGTAATATGTAAGAACCGAAATGTCACTACTACACTGGATGTCACTGGGAAATGGAACGCGAAGCATTTCTCCATCCCTCATCGAGTTTGTTGATGTGGCCTGCCTGAGAGAGAGTGTCCTGAAAGGAGGAAGATTTGGTACTTATGTATAGTTAGTTGCCAACTCTATTAATAACTCGCCAAGTCGGCAACTGCCATTTCTTATGTGTCGTCCATGCTGAATTGTCAACAGTGTGCTTCGTTTCCTATAATGCCACCAATAGGCTGCGATAATACATAAGTACTTATTTTTTTGGCCAAATGGTCATGATATGCAGTTGGAAGTAGGCAAGAAGTACTGCTGAAATGTACCAATATTCAGGTGATAATTTGTTTTATGCTATACTTATTAATGCAGTGTTTCTCAAAGTGTGGGGGCGCCCCCTTGGGGGCGCGAGCATATCGAAAATTTAAAGATTTAAAAAAAATAACCGGAAAGAAGAAAAACAAAATACTTTTTCCATAATAAAAAAATACACAACAACACTAATATAATTTATGTTTATCATCTGGCGTTTTTTCTTCATCAAATAGCTATCTTTGATTCCAAAACCAAATTAAAGAAGAAAAAAAAACATTTTGTTTAATTTGGTGTAGTTCTCAATGAGAGATTTTTTTATTACGTTTTAGCATAAAATATTACTCGTTAAAAGAAAAAAGAAATCCAGACCCTGAGAAAAATTCTAAGAAGATAAACAATTCATCACTGTAATTATTATTGAAATACTGTACATTAGTTGTAGAAAGAAAAGGTTAACACGATTCACTTTTCAGCCAGGCAGCATAATACATTTGCTGATCATTTGATTGACCTTCAAACTTACTGGTATGGTTAGTTTTACATTAGTTTCATTTCTTGAACAAAATATGACAGCTTTGCCAGCAAATAACATTTCTGTAAAATTAGTGAAAAGTGTCTCTGATTTGCGTCTGTCTTGCACTTTTGAATCATTTTAGTTCAGTTTTATTGGATTTTTTTCTCAAATCATAAAAGAAAATTAAATAGTCCTTGAAAGCCGGTAAGTGTACTTTCTTTTAATTAAGTTATTCACTGGAATTCCGATTTGTATCGTGTGCAGTAAAAATAATTATAAACAAATGATTGGGGTGACTGAGTCCCCCCCCGCACTACCATTAGCGTTAGCATCGAGTGCGCGCTTGCTCCCGGGTTAAAACCTTTTGAAGTATTTCTGCTTTAAATATTAAAAAGTAACACACTTATTATTCACCGGAATTTTATATTCTTTTTCCTTATTTAACATTAATTCTAAATGCTAATTCTGTGAGGTTTAAAATTACAGTTCTTTTTAACAGTTATTTTCAATTATAGCATTTATCTCTAAAAAAACATTTTACATTTTTGAATACAATGTCGTGCACGCAGTTTTACTCTCCTTACAGTTCAGCTATTATATCAAGAATAATGTTTTATTTTTTTAAAAAATGAACTCGTGCGAAGAGCCATTGTTTCAGCCAGTACACGTTTAATGTATCAGTACTGAAGAATTTATTTCACAAATAGTTTCTTAATACTAAATTAAGAACAAGTTTAATAATTATTAGTGACTTCCATGGGCTTGTCTTGTAGAGTCAAGTTTTTCAAAGGAAGGTTTAATATCAGAAATTGACACTCTTGAGTTATTTTTCTATATTTAGCTGAGATCTATATTTTGTCTTCAAAGCAGCCACCGCAGAAAATCCGGTTTAACAAAGATAGGATGTTGAAAATGGTAATAGTATACGAAGTGCTTTTGTTTTCAGTGCAGAAAATTCATTATCCACCTCTACCCAAAATTCAAAGAGGGATTTATTACAAAATTGCCTTTTAATTTTTCACTGGATGTGAAATATATGAAGATTTCTTCTTCGGAAGTTGAGAGCCCTTCTGGAGTATCTTGAAATAGATTTCTAATCCACTGGTAACTTGCTACCAAGTTGTCCTCATCAATAAAATACTTTTTAAAATTCTTTGCCAACATGGCTAAATGATTTTACATGGTTTTAAAAACAACTTTCACATGTTGTTCTTCGGATATGTAAGTTTTAACACATAACGAGCTGGGGCATTTTCCCCCACATCATTTACTTCAGTAGTGGTAAATCCAAAATTTAAGTATTTTGAAGAATATTTCCTTGATTTAATTTTCGGAACCATGCTCGTCTGTGTACTTGTTAATCCTTTATTATCGTCGAATGTTTGCTTACGACTTAAAAATATATGTATGATTTTGTTTGAACCTACTGCCGTAAATACTTAATTACCGTGAATTACAATTAACGTGCAAATTAAAAAATGTACATTCAAGCTAGATTCGGTAGCTATAGAAGTATCGAGTCGACCAAAACTGACTGGAATTATACGAGGAAAAGCATTTTTACATGTTTTGTGCAGATGTTCTATAGGTTACCCAGACTCACGTAAACGTACCCGATAATGCCAGATGTGATGGATATGATAGAGGAAAACATAGACTCGACTATTTTTCTAATATATGTACTTTGAGAAATGGATGCTGAAGGAAATAAATCTTGATTAAATATATCATTTTGCGATCTGTTCCAATCTAAAAATTAGAGAAAGAAAAATAACATAATAATAAGTAAGTAATATATATTTTAAGTAATTTTTTTTCTTAAAATATATATTACTTAAAGAAACATATACAAAATTTAATACTTATACAGTTTATAATTGAGATCGCATTGTAGCTTTAGCGTCAAAGTGCATTTTTATTGCAGTAAATACATTATTGTTGTACGGGGGGTGACAAAAATTATGATTGAAAATTGGGTCGCCAGTATTGAAAGTTTGAGAAACACTGTATTAATGAGATGGATACAGATGGATTGTAGCCTAAAGTACGCTAATACATAAGTACCACATAATCAAATAATATTATAGGGTAAGGCCATTGCAGAATAGTGTACCCAAAATTTAAAAAAATTTTAATGAGTGTTCACATTGAAACTTCGCTTCACAGAAAATAATGCTTTCATAAAAACATATATTTGAATGTAAGCGAGAAAATTAACACGTTAAAAAGGTAAATAAAAATGAAAGAATGAAAATATAAATAACAATTATAACAGAAAAGTTAATATTTTTTTGTGTGTGGGATATGGAGCGACAAAGGCTATTATCCCAACAGAAAAGTAATGGACAAGTTCTAGTTTGTAAACAACAACATTGAGTGCAGTCCACCGGAACTTCCGGTATAATGTTAATCTATGGGAAAACATCGAAATTCAACTCAGTTTTTCAAAGTTTTAATGCAAGTTTTTGAAACTTTTTGTTAACTATATGGATAAAAGATGATCTGTAGATTTCGGATTTTATATCATTTAATTCAGTATTTTTCTAAAATACCTTGTTAAATTTTTGGTTAACTTAGAGCAAAGTTGATATAATCGCTAGCTTATCGCTATTTTTAGCGAAATGTGTACTAAGTAAATAGTATTAGCGTGCGTGCGCCATATTGGATTTGTTTTATTGTTTATTATTTACGTTATCATATAAGATTTATTATAATAATTGTATTAATATATATGTGAATTTTTTTTTGTTTCTTTCCTGGATATAAAACGAAAATTAAAAACAAATAATTCGGAAGCTTTTTTAATTGTTTGTGTTTGATACAAATTCTTTCACAGTAAGGTTTATGGCCCAAAATTCATTCTATTACGGAAATTTTTTTGATAATAACAGAAAAAATAGCATGATTTGTTGTATTTTAATATTAATATTAAATTTCATTTTTGCTGTTCTTGAAAATCTATTTCAAAATTATTAAGATTTTCAGCATTATTCATTGTTTTATTTTAGATTGCATGGAAATCTTTGAACAATGTTTGAACTTCATATATTGTATAAATTATATATTTCAATAAAAATTATATATGTAATTCATTGTGTTGTAAAAATAAAATTAATTTTCATCAAAAGATAAATCTTAATAATTAATTAAAACTTTTAATGTTAACTAAGGATTTAAGAGTTTTCTACAAGTTTGAATTGCATTTTGGATTTGTATAGTATTGATAAATCATACTTTTATATGTACTAGTATTTTTAAAATTTATAAGTAATTCAATAAGTACAAAATACATTTAAAACAAAGTATAATTAAATTGAATTTCTAAAAATGATTACACCTTTTCTAATTATATTTTCCTTTTCTATAAATTATAAGCGAAAAGTTTAGAATTTAAAGATAAATTTTCTTAATTTGCAAATATTTTTTCAATGGTTTGGTATTATTACTATATTATAGAACAAATATTATTGTCTTTACTTTTAATATGGTGGAATCACTATAGGAATAAAAATTTATTCAAGGCATAAAAGAAGAAATACTTGTATAATAATGAAAGATAGGTTCACTCCTAGGAGAGCCCACACCTTGGCGCGAATTACTTTGGTTGGCGATAATTGCGCCATCTTGGTTACCCTACTTTTAAACATTATATATAGCAACCCTAACTAGCAACCCTAACTATTTCTAGCATTTTCGTATTTTGTGGGCGTGCAATTTGAATTTCATTTTGTTGTTGGGCTCTAAGCTGACTGCGTGTGTGAGGGAATATACTTCAGAATTTTTTTACTTTGTTGAATGCGAAAGGTAAGAAAGAATTGATTGAATGATGTATGAAGGAAGGATTGATTGCTTCGAGTTATGGATGTCCTAAATGTAATGGTCGGCAATAAAACGCTTTCTTCGAAATCATACCAGCTACGTCAAATGTATGTTCAACCATTACCTCGTATAATAAATATGGTGGCGCTCACACGATCATTCGCTTAGCGATGAGACCTTTAAGGCTTTTTTAAAATCTGTTACGCTGTACCCTCCACTCGGAAAAGATCAGCAATAAGAAAGTAAGTGCTGTTTTTATATTTTTAATCTTAAAAGTTTAATTTCTGTATTGTTTACATATATTTTCATTACGCATCCACCTTATCCCGCTATATTCCCTTGCCGCCATTGTCGGGTTCGCTTGACGCCATCTTGTTCTGGCTTGGCGCTTTTTTTCGGTTTGTCGCCAAGGGTGGGGGCTCTCCTAGGATTTTACCGAATTCTTGTAATCAAAATTGTTCATATTAACTAATATTCTATGTACACTGGCTGTTTGTGAAAACACATTTCAGTATTACTATTAGACGGATATCAAGATTAATATGATATTCAATTATTTTATTTGCTTCAATTGTTTAGTTTACATGTGATGAATTTTCAATTTAAATAAATATTTTTAAAGATATTTATTACTTTACTTATTTAAAAGCATGGCTTATCTTTATTCCTAGATTTATATAGTAGGGTTTAAAAGATTTAGTTGGGCGCCATTGTGAAGGTCCCTCGAGACCTCACTTTGAGAACGAGAATAATTTTGAGTCACAAAAGAACCAGTAGCCATTTTTATAAATAACTTTCTTTATTTGGTTATCTTTCCCAAATAGAATCAAAGACTTATTAACAATTGTTTCTACCAATATTATGAAGTTTTAAAGATAATATCCTTTAAATTAACTCAATTAATTAATGATCTAATTAATTAATTTATTAAATAACGATCACGCAGAAATTACCACGATAAGAGATCCCAGAATTATATTTAATAATGTTCTTATTGAACATTTAACTTTAATCTGACTCTTAAAACTATAATGAGACTTTAAACTCAAAATAATATTTACCACTGGGAATCTCAATTCTTCAAGAGATTAAATTATCAAAACAATAAGATTCAATTCAAATTCACTATAACCATCTATGTTTCAATATCTATCTCACTACTGCTCTAACTTTACTATTTTGTTTGAACTTAAATACTGAAAAATCTAATCTACATAACAAGGAATCCTGTCAAAAATTGCTTAACTCTGAATTTTAAAGTGCAAAAGAAAATTTTGGAGTTGATTGGAAATAGGTAGGGCTAAAATTAAATTCACCCTAAAACAGGTCGGTTCAGAACCAACAACAGTTAATGATAAAGTTCCGTAGAAATTATATTCGTCAAACCAAACAGCTACTTTAAAAGAAAAAAGGTCTGATTTTGATCAAGCAAATTTTTAAGTAAATATAAATTCTAACTTAAACTACACACATTCCATTGACAATCTGTTGATTCCAATCAGTTTCAATTGAGAGTGATTTTCTTTTAGTTTTATTTTTCTACTTTTCTGTTACAATCGAAAAACATGGAATTTGCCAATAAAGGAAAAATGTACTTACGTATTGGCATCACTGCAGCGAAATTTGCACCACAATATGAAACAGATTCTTATGTGTTTTATATGAGAAAAAAACAGTCAAATTTTGGTGAAAAATGTGCCACTTTGGCTGCGGTTAATATGTAAGTATGAGTAAAAGTACTATCATTTTCCTTTTTGAACGGGTAAAAATGTTATTACTTACATTTTATCGCACCAATTCCAACGTTCAAAATTTTGCATGTGTTATACGTGCTAAATTGTAGCAACCATGTGCTTCGTTTCAAGTAATGTTGACAATAGGTTGGGATTATATGTAAGAACCGAAATGTCATAGGATGATTTGGTAATTATGCATAGTTGCCAACTCTATTAATAACTCGCCAAGTTGGCAACTGCCATTTCCTATGCATCGTCCATGCTGAATTGGCAACAGCGTATTTCGTTTCAGAAAGTACCGCCAATAGGCTGCAATAATACATAACTTATTTTTTGACGAAAAAGTCATGCTATGCAGTTGAAAGTAGGCAAGAAGTACTGCTGAAATGTACCAATATTCAGGGGATAACTTAGTTTTACGCTATACTTATTAATGAGCTGGGTACAAATGGATTGTAGCCTAAGTACGCTAATACATAAGTACCACTTAATCTAAGCTACTGTTTACAAAAAGCTTCACAAATCATTTTTTATCTTATTGGCAATTCACGAATCACGTCATTTTCCGACAAAATCTGACCGATTTTATATAAAATATGTTAGAATCTTTGTTGTTTTGGTATCAAGGTGTAATAATCGTGTGATCAATTTTGCTGTAGGGCGATGCTACAACATACAGTGGGCCACAAAAGTGTTCATACACTTGCAATTTCTAATAAAATTTAATGTTTTCGACTAAGAAAAATTAATATATTGTAATTGTAATTTTTTTATATCTGCGACAAGTGGCACACACAAGAGGGGGGTCCAGACTCCCCCCCAAAGCCCTTGTTTTTTTTCCGATTGATTATAATTCTAAGTATATAGTACGTAAAATTTAATTAAGTATTTGTTATTAATGATTAATTTTATTAATTAAGGCTAATTATTTATTCAATTATTAGTTTCTTACTGTGTTTTGTCCCCGAAAATCGACAAAATCAAATGAACATGATACTAGAACGGTGAAATTTAGATCCCGGATCCCCCTTCTGAAAAATTTCTGTGTGCGCTACTGTCTGCAACTTATTCCTAATGGAATAACATAATCAATTTTTTAAAAATAGTATAAATATTTTTCAAAAAAATTAATTATCAAAAAGCGCTACTAAAAAATTACGCCACAAAAGTCTTCGTACACTTAACAAAAATATCAACTTAGCTTTAAATATTGTATTTCTTTCTTACTTTAGTACTTAGTAGGATATCTTTAAGTGTTCACAACAACTTTTAAGCGTCTTGGTAAAGATTTCATCAGTTTTTTGTACTTTCTGCATCGATTTTCCCACATTTTTCTGTGATTATTCTTTTGACTTCACATTATGCGTTTATATCTCGTGTTTTCTTTTTTTTTACATCAAAATATCACCAAGTATGTTCTACTGGGCTAAATAAAGTGAATGAGGAGGAGTTTTCATAATTTGGGGACAGTGATAGAGACACCAGTGGCGCACATTGAGAGCAGTGCGCTTGGCGTCATTATCCTGTTAAAAAATGAAGCTGTTTCCAATATCCAAATTTCGGGTGGATAATTTAAAAATTCTCTTTAAAATAATTAAATTGAACTCATGATTCATACCATGAAAAAATATCAAATTACCTAATTCTGAGGCCACTCTAAAACATCTTCACTTCCATGCTGAAGCATGGAAGTGTAGGAGTTCTTGTTCCACATAAATTCATGGGATTAAACTGCTTATTTTTTCCTTTACAAGCTATTATCGGCCCATCGGACCCAAAAATGTTGAATTGTCTGCCATTCCAATCAATTTGCTGTCAATTTTGAATTTTCTGAAACTTGATTCCATGAAACTAGTTGGATCAATAAAACATGGAGGTAGAAGTATTCTAGCATGGGGGTGTAAATCGACCACAGAATTAAGTAATTTAGTATTTTTTGTTGATATTGTGAATCATGAGCTCTATTTAATTATTTTAAAGAGAAATTTTAAATTATCCGCCCGAAATTTGGATATTGGAAACGACTTCATTCTTTAACAGGATAATGACACCAAGCGCACTGCTCTCAATGTACGCCACTGGTGTCTCTATAACTGTCCCCAAATTATGAAAACACCTCCTTAATCACTTTATTTAGTCCAGTAAAACATATTTGTGGAGAGATTCTGATGTAAAAAAAGAAAACACGAGATATAAATGCATAATGTGAAGTAAAAACAATAATCACAGAAGAATGGTGGAAAATCGATGCAGAAATTACAAAAAACTGATGAAAACTATACCAAGACACTTAAAAGTTGTTGTGGACACTAAAAGATGTCCTACTAAGTACTAAATTAAGAAAGAAATACAATATTTAAAGCTAAGGGATGAGATTTTTGTTAAGCGTACAAAGACTTTTGTGGCGTAATTTTTAGTAGCTTTTTTATAATTAATTTTTAAAAAGAATAGTTATACTATTTTTAAAAAATTAATTATATCATTCCATTAAGAACAAGATGCAGAAATTATAAAAAAATTATAGTTACAATATAATAATTTTTATTAGTGGAAAACATTAAATTTTATAAGAAATTGCAAGCGCATGAACACTTTTGTGGCCCACTGTAAGTACTTCATTATCCAAGCTTCTGTTTACAAAAAGCTTCACAAATAGTTTTTTGACGAAAACTGACTTTGGAGCCTTGTTATCACATAATTATAAACAAGAAAATTACAGTTCAGAAACTAAACAAACCTAAAACTGTGTGACACTAAAATAGATATTATTGCATTAATTTAAATCAAAGGGTTACCTAAAAAAGAAAAATAAGCCTTAATTTTGAAGGAAAACTTTAAATATACATAATTTAAACATGAATAAAATAAACAATTATAATGAAGTAACCTAGAATATAGTAGAATTATAACATTAATTAAATTACATCCCTTTTTTCTTAAAATTAAGTAAAAGGATAAAATGCGTTGAATGTAAAAATGGTTCGGAATATTATCAAATGGATAAGCAAAACAAATGAGACTATTGCCAAAACAACTAATTAAAAACCTAGTTGTTGAAAAAAATGGAAAAATCGTTTAAAAGTTTAATTTAAAAAAATCTAAAGCGAATTTCGAAAAACACTCTCCGTAGTGCACATCATCAGGACCTAGAATAATTACGTACCAAGTTTCGTACTTCTGGGGTGCTTAGTTTGGGCTGTAGAGGTGAAACACACACGCTTAAACTGTGTTTTATTAATATAGATTTCCGTATTGTCACATATATATTTCAATATATAATATTTACACATGGGATTCATGAATTTGATGAATTTAGTTTTCTTGTGAGAACCCACAATTAAGTTTTCCCATTAACAGGCATGAATTTTGTTGCATGCTCATTTAAAATTAATTAAAATATTTATGTAGCATATAAAGGTTTTCTATATTTTGCTATCGTTTATATTGTATTCTTGATATTAGCCAGTTATGTGAAAATCCTTTGCTGTATTCTTGTACTGTATTGGTATGATATGTCTGTAAACTGTGTAAAAATGTATTTTTTTTTATTGAAATTAAATATTTTACTTGTCATGATATTTCCTTATCAAGGATCATGAATTTCATCAATTGAATTTTCCTTTTGTTAATATGAATTTCTTTTTCATGTGTACTTAAGTTATAAATATTTTTCTAGCATAGAAAGATCACTTATCCTGAACGTGATACCTATTGTTGGGGAGTGGTCCCTATGTGTTTTTTTCTCAGGAAACCAGACGCGCGAGGATGTTGACAAAATACCTTTATTTCCACACTCGGTTGCTCGGGGCGTATCGACATACGCCCCGAGTCCCCGGTCCCCGCTTGCGATGGACACCGTAATCCCACGCTCTCGCTCGTCTGATCTCCCACACACACTCTGAAAACTCTTAATCCTCGTTTCGTTAAATACACTTAATCACCGTCGCGCGGCGTCCACTGCGCATGCTCGAACATACCCCCTGGCCTTGCAATATTAATATTTAAACAATAGCACAATACAGTTTCACAATTCACAACAAGTTTCACGAAAATTACACAATTGTTTTCAAAATTATTATATATATAAAAGGTACTATAAATTTTCAGTAAAAAAAAACAAGTTAAAATTACAATAGCACAATTTAAAGATAAACACATAATTTCTTAAATGGAAATTGACCTAACTATTTACATCTATAGGTATAGAATACATATCTTAGTTATGGGCCTCTTAAATTCTCCTGCCTTTGTTTTAATTCTGACTGTTCTCACTTTACCATCAGAACCATGATAGACCTCAACGACGTGGCCTAAAAGCCAGTTGCAAACTGGTGTAAAATCCTCTTTTACAATTACCATTGTACCACACATTACATTGTCCTTCTCGATCATCCACTTTCCTCTCTGTTGGAGAGTATTCAGATAATCGGTACTCCATTTTTTCCAAACTACCTGAATTACCTTTGTGGTTTTCTGCCAACGGCTTAATCTATTGTCACTAATATTAATTACTAGGGGGGGGCTCAAGAATAGAATTAATTGATCTACCAATCAAGAAATGTGCAGGCGTTAACTCGTGGCAAGGCAAGCCACGGTCCGATACCTATACCACTCGGCTACCGCGGCCGTCCGCTATGTAGAAGGCTGAACCTCAAAGCAGATGTTTGAAGTAGATGATACTATATGTTGCTAATGGTGGAAATTTTGGGAGATTGCGGTTCCAGCTCTGATTTCGTCCTCGTCACTTGATCGAAATGACGAGGTCGGCGATAGTCCCAGTGAAGCTTCAAAGCTTGACGTTAATCAAATAATCATTCGATAATATATAGGTTTCATTTCCTAACCTATATCAATCATTTTCTGTTTTTTGCTTCTACTAGATTCCTCTACATATAACGGCTCCCTCAAAGGCGTATTTCGTGGTGCTCTTCCATCAAGAATTTCAAGAACACATTTAAAATAAAACTTTTCTATAGTTTTGGAATAATTCCTTTCCAAAACTCTTCGTTTGCCTCTATACGCAGAGTTAACGAATCCTTTTTGCACCATAAATACAGATCACACCATTTCCGTTGTGTAATAAATAACTGACCTTGTATTTGAAAGTAAAATTTATGATTTAATGGTAAATAGATTCCCCTTTCATTGGAAAATTTGAAACCTAGACTATTTTTTTTTTTGTAATTAAAAATTCCAGCAGATTTGATTCAAATCTCGCAGAATAAGGGCATTTAATTTCTATGAGTCCATCATCACCAACCAATCCATCGGGTGAAGCACACAAAAAGGGTTTATCTTTGTCCACAAATAAGCCACATATTTTTACTTCAATTGAATATTCCCTCTCATACTGCTTCCGAGCGATCTCCTCGTTTGCCAATCCATATTTCATTGCTGCATTGCATAAGTCTCTACCATACACAATGCGCATCACAAGCTTCGAACACGGAGTAGATTTTTTCCTGCAAGAGCAATTTCTTTGAAAAAAGATGAGAGTCTCAACGATCTCTCATATCTCCATCGTTCAGAAGATGCTTGCCCCCTAGTTTCGCTCTCTAAATCATAGATATTTTGTACTTTAAATTTTGAAAGATGGTTTTCCATTAAATTATCGTATATCTGTACTGGCACATGTCTTTAGACATGTAGCGAACATTCATTACACTGAATTTTTCTTCGAATTTATTCGAATCTAAGCCGCACTTTTTTCCCGATACTTAGGCTACAAAATTCTGGTGCAGCTTAGATTCGAAGACTGAAAAAAGTTTTTAATGCTGGTAAAGTAAATTAATTATTCACTTTTTATTAATTCATCTTTATTATTTTTTTTATTTCGTTTAGTTAGTGATTGAATATAAATGTCATATTGATCAGCTACACGAGGGCTTTTGGTGACGGACCTCGTAACTTTGAACCATAGTCAAGTGACGAGGACGACACCTGAGCTTGCACCTCCCATCTCCTAACTACCACACCAATGAGAGAACGTTTTAGCTCTCAGATTTAACGTTCATCGCTCCCCTACACGACAGAACTTCAGCGGTACTAGGCTCGAACTCATGACACGCCAGCCACGAGTACGTTACCTTGACCACTAGGGTATCGCAGCCACTTTTCATTCCGTAAATATATCATATATCGATAATATATTTTACACTATTTTTTTTTTTCACAAAAATGTGCTGAGAATTTGGAGTGCGGCTTAGAATCTGAACATAATTAATTGAAAAATAAGTTTCTGTTAATTAAATTAGAAAACAATATTTTGTGTTAATAATTGTTCCAATGGTTTATGGTAAAGTTTTACGTCAAATATAAAATCGATGGGAAAAAAATTTTGTTAGTTAAAAAGAAAATAATAATATAATAATAATAATTGCATTACAATAATTAGATTAAAATTTTAATTTGTGAGCAAGGAGTAGTAATTTGTGTTCTTTAGAGTTAATTCACAACTTTCGATCAAGTATAAAGTAAGTATACTTTCATTCTTCGTTAAGTCATTTCGCAGAATTTAAATATTCTTACAGACATTCCTTCAATAACAGACAAAAAAAAATCTAAGCTGTATAATTATAAACGATTTTTTTTTAAAGCACACATGCAGAAAATATTTAAAACTTTCCTAAATCGGAAAGTTCGTCAGATTTGAGATGTTAAATCTCTGTGTACATCATAAATCTTTTCCATTGTCCACTATTTGTAACAATTTGCAAGTTACCATAATTTCAGCTGGCGACTATATTTCAGAAAGATATCGCCAAAAATAAGTATTCGTAGCCAAGAATAAATTCGCTTTTCAAACGATGGTGGTGCCATCTGTTTGAGATAGTCCTAACTACGCCAAAAATAATTCAGAATGAACTTAAAATTTTAAAAAAGTTAATTAAGAAAAACATAAAACTTAATTCTGGCTACACTAGTCCAAAGAGGGAAGCTTGCTTTCTTATATACTATTTAATTCTACTCTAAAAAAATGTTTTTTTTCTGTTAAAATGTCTTTTGCGTTTCCACCTCCTATACTTTAACATAGAAAGGTCAAATTTCATTTTGCAAAAATGCTGAAAACTGTAATTTTCCAAAAAATCAAAATTCAAAAAACACTATCCTTTAAACAATTATTTTCTTTATATCCATAAAATTTTTTATTATTATTGGAGCTTTTTCCTGCCCACAAATGTCTTTGCCGTTTCATCCCTATCCTTTAACATTGACCGAAAACAGCCTTAAATGAATGACATAATTTATTTTTTAAAAATAGTATAAGTATTATTTATAAAAATTAATAAAAAAAAGTTACAAAAAAATTACGCCACAAAAGTCTTCGTACACTTAACAAAAATCTCAACATTGCTTTAAATTTTGTATTTCTTTCAAATTTAGTATTTAGTAGGATATCTTTTAGCGTCATCAATAGCTTTTAAACGTTTTGGTATAGATTTAATCAGTTTTTTCGTAATTTCAGCATGAATGTTTCTCCATTCTTCTGTTATTATTATTTTTACTTCACATTTTACTTTTATATGTCTCATGTTTTATCTTTTTAAAATAAAGTTCTCACCAAGTATGCCTACTAGGCTTAAATGAAGTGATTTATTAGGTATTTTCAGAATTTGGGAACATTTATAGAGACACTATTGTGTCTCTATAAATGTGTGTAAGTTTAGAGACATCTCTCTAGAGTGTATATTGAGAACAACACGCTTGATATCATTATTTCGTTACAAAATGAAATCACTTCCAGTACATAAATTTTGGATGGCTAATTTAAAAATTTTTAAAATATTTATAAATAGAGCTCATGATTCACAATACCATAAAAAAAAATACCAAATTACCTAATCCTGAAGCCGATTTACACCATCACGCAAGGACATCTTCTGTTCCATACAGAAGCATGGAGGGAGAATTGTTCTTGTTTAACATAAATTTTTGGGATCAAGTTCCACATTTTTCTTCAACGAACTATTATACGGTCATACTGAACTAAAAAGTTGAATTTTTTGTCAGCCGAAATAATTATTTGTAGTTAATGTTGAATTTTCTGAAACTTATATAATCCCACGAATATAGTTAGGACAGTGAAACCTAGAAGTTGAGGTTTTCTCTTGCGTGGGGGTGTAAATGGGCTTCAGGATTAGGTAATTTGGTATTTTTTGATGGTATTGTGAATCATGAGCTCTACTTAAATATTTTAAAGAACAACTTTAAAATATCTGCCCAAAATTTGGATATTGGAGACGACTTCATTTTTTAGTAACATAATAACGCCAAACTCACTGCTCTCAATGTACGCCGCTGGTGTCTCCATAAATGTCCCCCAATTCTGAGAACACCTACTAAATCACTTGATTTAAGCCTAGTAGAACATATTTGATGAGAATTCAAATTTGAAAAAGGAAACATGACTTTTAAAAACAATGTGTAATGTAAAAATAATCACAGAAGAATGAAGGAACATCGAAGCAGAAACTACAAAAAAAGTGTGTGTACTTATGTACGCATGTAGGAAGTTATTCTTCTTCGGCGTAACAAGATTACAATTTTTCTAAAAATCTTGAGCAGGGCAAGTTGGGCCAAGGACGAAAGGCGGTCACAAGCAGAGTTGAACGATACTAAACTTAAGTCAATCGAACCAGCCAAACTCGAGATAATCACGATTTAAAGAAATTTAAACACCCCTGCACAGGGACAATAGGACCAATAAGATGGGGGTTTTCGGCAGACTGTATCTGGAGATGAGGTGAACCGAATGTGACACCTGAGAACTCATAGTGAATATATATTGGCGAGAAGAATCATTCCTGAGAAAATTAAGACATTCCCCCGAAGAGCCCCAAGTTATGGTCATTTTAAAATAATTAAAACATTTAAAACAATTAAATAAAATAGAAGCAGGGCACCCAGCAACTCGAAATTTGGCCTATTTGTGAAGAAACAAGAGGAATCCATTCGAACCGGTCCGGAGTCTGTAGTTGCAAATGGGATGGCGCTAGCTCGGGAAAGGAAAACAAAATTAATATCCCCGGGGGATATTAGTTGTGTACAACTGTGACGTAAATGGTCAAGTACATCCTAACGATACACAGAGTAGTAGGTGATCCTAAAGTTTCATCCTTCTATCTCTGTAATATCGTGACGTCATCAAAAGATCGAACCCCATGGGAATAACATGAGGATTCTAATTTTAGTGATAACGCCCCCTAGGCCCACTATCTACACACGAATAATAACAAATGAAAGAGTTCAATGAGGAGAGCCTATGGTCCGAGTTTCATTAATGAAGCTCAAAAATCTTCGGCGCGATGCGGGATTTAAAAATATTTAATTATTATTATAATTAAATATTTTTAAAATGTGTGAAGAAATGTGGCTATGGTGCTGAAAAAATAATATAAGACGCTCATAGGGAAAACGATTGAATCCAACCAGTGCGGTCGATCAAGGTGGCATAGGATTCGAGTTTTTATTGTAGAAGCCCTGTAAGGGGGGGAGCACCGGAGGGCACCAATTCCACGTAAAACTCGCGTTAATATGAAAATATGACGCACTTCCAAAATCAAGTTCCAAGCTCAATTCCATAGGAAGTGAAATTTTTCCAGTCCCCATAGGATTAAGGGCAGTCGGAAACCTCTATACCGACAATGTTAAATTGGCTGTTTTCGAGGAACATTTTCTCAAAATCTGTTATATGTACATGCTTGAAATTTTTCGTATAATTAAAATACACATTTCTCATTATACTCAAATGAGCTTTTAGCTAATTTTGAATTTTTCATTATTTATAAAATATTTTATCAAACATAGTTTACGTTAACCCGTTTTTCACATAAAAAATTTGTAAAAATAAATTTTGGGGTTTTTTACAAAAAGCTCATTTCAGTATATATTAGCCATCATTATAAATATATCATAAAAAAAATTTACATACCTGTGAACAGTAGTTTCTAAGAAAAGGAACATCGAACATCAAAAATTGACATTTTGAGAAAAATTGATTTTAACGTATAATTACTTTTTAGTTAAAACATGCCAGCTCCATATTCTAAATCATCAGCATTTTTTAGTAGCTCATCATCTTCTTTCTTCCTTTTAAGTCTTTTTTCCTTCCTAACTTCCTTTGTTTTTTTGTAAACAATAGTATTTTGCTCGTAACAGCCTCTGTTTGTCGAGGCACTCCATCGCTTGTACCGTGTAATCACCAGGCTCAATACACACTTTTCTCAAAATTTCTAGTTTTGATACATTCCCCATAAAATGAGGAAACTGCATCATATGTACCCAGTGACAAAACTTCTAATTGTACAAATGTTTTCTTCGGTACACGAGACCATATTACATTATTTACACTTTCGTTAGGATTTTGCGTACCTCCATGTAAACACTTTTTTAGCAATTCTGGATTAGCTAAATCCCTAAAAACAGGTCGCATGGCCTCCACAACATCCACAGGTAAACTATTTTTGTGATGATAAGTCTCCCCAAGCAATTCTGCTTTTTTAAATTTGCACCACGTATCTGAATCAGAGGGACAAAATCCATGCTGAGGTTTTTCATCGGTTGATAGCTTGTGTAAAAATATTGCCCATATGGCTTGTTGCATGTCCTTCACGCTAGACAAATTTCTGCGGATAGCTAGACCATAATATGCTTGCAGACGGTCGATTTCTGCCTCTGTCAATCTATTTCTTCCGCATAAAGGCTTTCCGTCAGAAAGTTTTTGTCCTCTCATCTTAGTTTTCAAGCGTCGAAGACGTGTCCCCATTCTTTTCATAACATGACCTATGCATTCTAATTTCTCGACAGAGCAATGGTCACCATATACTTTGTTCTCGACAATAGAAGTAAACGCTTTGGAGTCTCCATCTCCTAAATATTTTGTGTAAACATTGTAGAGAGACTGGGAACGCTGAAAAATGGATAGAGCTCCAGCTACTTCCATCTTACCGCTGTAGCCTTCAAAATTTCTCTTACAATTTTGAAGATGCTTGGTTTTGTTCGGACAAATACAATGTTTTGAAAAAATTCGACATCTATAACTTTGCCGGTATCAACACTTGTGACTGTCACCAAGCCATTCTTCGAAGAAAAACCACGCTTCTGCTAGCTACCATCAACAGCAAAGCAAAGGTCCCTTTTTCCATCATTTTCATCAACGGCTTCACGAACAGCTTCTGCCATACTGTGTTCACAGGTTTCTCTTGTTGCCTGCAGTAAAATGTGGTTGTACTTTGAGAATTTTGTGGGTGGCGGGGAAGATTCATGATACCGCAAAACATCCTAGCAGACTCAGAACCTTTACCTATGCATCGCATAGCATACACTAGCCGGGTATTCAGTTCGTAATTCTCAGAACTATCGCATTTCTTGGAGTTAAAAAAGTATAGTTATATTTACAAGAAGGACATTTTAAGTGAAACTTCACAGCTTCACCACAGTTACTTTCACTGAGGTGCAACCTGAGTCCTTTTTTCACACTTTATACATTTTACAGCTTCAAAAAACACACAAGCTAAAAGGTTAATGTCCACAATAACATTTCTGAAACCAGAAAAACCTCATCCGAATATGAAATATCCATGTTTACAATTTTTTTCTCTCACTGGCAGATGGTTCAGTTTCATTAGTACAAAGCTTTGCACCATCAGCACAATTTTTTTCATCAGCAGAGTTCTTTGGAACAGTAGAATTGCTTTCACCACAACCATCATTACTTTTATTACATCTTCCTTTATTAAAAACTCCTCTTCGTTTCTTAAATACTTTAGTCGATGCTCTAGGCATAGTAAAATCGATATATTATAGCAATTTTTTTGAAAGTTTAAGCTGAATAATGTTAAAGAATACTTGCGAGTTCAAAATTACAACGCAGTTTTGAAAGTGTAAACAAACACTGATTTGACCGTTAAAAATACAGTGAAGTTTCAAATGGGTTAGGAAATAAAATAATAAAAGGCTCAATTTATACAATAAAAGATAAATGTTTTGATTTATACCAGACGCTCAACTTTTAAGCCAAAACAAAAAACTTTGTTTACTTTTAGCTTGTCAAATGGGCGTGGCCCAGTTTCAACGATTATTTAAAAATAGGTTTTTAGGGCTTCTACAAAGTAAGGTATTTTTAGAAAGGTTAAAATCTGTACTATGTGGAAATGTAAAAATCTCAAATTGTCAAAAAATCAAATTTTACCTTTCCGACTGTCCTTAACATGGGAGCATGATATTTTAGTTCTTAAGCCCTCCCCATGCCTACACAATGGGAATGAAGTAGATGACTGGATGGGTCTCGACGAGTGGAACAGTTGGTTCAAATCTCAAGTCTGAGACCTCAAACAGGAGCCAAGATATTGCGAATTCAAAGAGAACTTGTTGCTTCTTGAACAACTTTATTTATGTACTAGCTGGTATACCCGTTCTTCGCACGGGTGAATTGAAAAATTAAACAATACAGACTGAAGAATAAACGGCGTTTAACATTGATTTCTAATTATTACTTAACCCCTTCAGGACCAGCAAAAGGAGAAAGAAGCATTTCTCCAGGCCCACACGCACGGGACCGGGCGAATTTCCCAGTTAAGCCTAATTTTAATTAAAAAAACGATTGATTGATTCATGAAAATCTGAAATCTATTTTATTATTTTAGATTCTTAGAAACTAACTATTATTAAAAAGGATGAAAGTGTTTTGTTTTACTCTTAGCATCAGAATCGTTTTCTTTTTATTGCTTCACATTAATACTTTTTTAATTCTAACGCAATATTGTTTTTTATAAGTCATACATCGAAATTTGAAGCTATATCTTATCTGTGAGAAGGAGGAAAAGATAGAAGAAATATTTTACACTAAAAGACGTAAAACTTACAAAATATACTAACCGGCAAATCTCAAACGATAAATTTACTCTCACATAAACTGGTTTTGGCTTGAAATGTCACAAATCTTTTAAATAATAAACTAATATATGGTTTTTATTTTTAATTAATCCTTATATTGCTCATATCTTTTTTACAATTAGCTTTTTTCTGTTCTTATGGTTAGATCAACTCTGGTTGCGATAGCAACGAAAAAAATCGTTTGTTCTTACAGAATTAAAAGTGAGTCAGTAAGAATAAATTCTTCTTTTTCGTTAAAAATGAGTCATCGCGTTTGTTCCATGAAGAAATGCTTTTTAAATGTCTTTGAGTATTAAAAAAAAGTAATAATAAATAATCCCTATATATTTTTGAATTTAATTTTGTTCATTATTTTATTGGTTTTAATTTTGTTTTCGCGGAACCCTATTTTTTCTCTAAAATAAAAGTAAACTATAAGTTACTCCTTGTAACAACAGCTATCTGCCAGTGAAAGTTCCGTCAAATTCGGTATAGCTGTTTCAGAAATTAGCCGGAACAAATAGACAGATAGACAGACAAAAATTTAAAAACTTGATTTTTTTTAAATAAGTACCGTATATATACTTTTAAATGCATTTAGTAGAAAACTGTAATTTATAACTACAAACACACTTCAATTCAATTTATTTATTTATATTAAAATGGTTTTATTTTATTTTTTAGGTATAGCTAAAGAGTGTAAATGCACTTTTTCACCTAAAACCTAATTAAAAATATTTATTTTAGAAACAACTACCGAAGTACTTAACTAAATAAAATAACCTATAAGAATTTATCGATTTCAAAGTAAATAAAAAACTGAACTATTTCCATGAAAGAAAACCTAACGACGTTTAACATTGATTTCTAATTATTAGAAAACAGTGAAAATGTAACGAAACAAAATGAATTAAGAACGGAACGGTAGAAAAATAAAAAATACTTTGTGACTCGAAAAACTGTTATTCTTTGATTTCAATATAAATATTACGCAATATAAATATTATTCAATTAAATATTATTATATTGTGTATATATTATGCAGGATAAATGAAGTTATTTACAGTTTTGTGAATAAACTTCCTTAATTTAAGGTTGTAAGTGCACTTTTTCACCTAAAACGTAATTAAAAATATTTATTTTAGAAACAACTACCTACGTACTTAACTAAATTAAACAACCTGTTGGCTCTGCGATCGCCACCCCCCGCACACTCACACTTGTACAATCACTCTTGCAAGACAAACATTTATTGTGACTGCTTTGTGCAGTGATTGACAATGAAATAAACAATAGAGGTATGAAAATGGCTTACCTCTATTTAAATGCGGAGCCTTGTGAGAAGTCAAATGACGTAAAACCCAAAAACTTCCTGATTTAAGTTTAAATGCTGCCTAAGTTATAGAAAAATTGATGTTGCTTAGTGTTTTTGAGAAAGAATGAAATCATGGAATGATGCAACAGTTCAAAACAGGTTCAGTAGGGTGAAAGGAATCTGCAAGCAGGAGAGGGGGGAGAGGTACTCATGACCTTTGACACTTTCAATTGGGTGAGGGACTGGGTAGGATGAAACGAAGCCGCAAGCAAGGGGTAAGTGAAGACTGTTAAAATCATTAGGATCGGACATGAACGGGAAACATCGCGAGTCTCAGTAATCTTATCAAACAAAAAAGTTTGATATAACTTCTAGAAACGTTAAGACAGAAATCTCGCAAAATAAAACAATCCCTATTGAATAAAAATAATCCCTATTGAATAAAAGTAATCCCTACTGAAATAAACAATCATTAGAAACGGATATTGTTCACCATTTCATTGGTTTTAATTTCATTTTCGCAGAACCCTAATTCTTTTCTATAATAAAAGTAGCCTAAGTTATTTCTTACAACATTAGCTATCTGCCAGTGAAAGTTTCGTCAAAATTAGTCCAGCCGTTTCAGAGATTAGCCGGAACAAACAGACTGACAGATAGACAGACAAACAAAAATTTTAAAAATGGATTTTTTCATATAAGTACCGTATGTACTTTTAAATGCATTAAGTAAAAAGCTGTTAGTTTCAAATTACAAACAGACACTTCATTTTTATTTATATGTATAGATTTAAAAATTATATTTTGGCGTTTTATGTAATGCTTCTATTCAAGAAAATGATACGAGCTGAAAATTTTCACATAATTTCAAATATTAAAATTTTTGAAGAAAATTTGGAAAATTTTAAAATTCTACTCCTTTTGTAAATATTAATTTTTTTACCTGAAATTTTTTTGCAATATTATTATGGATGTTTCAAGTAACTTTAGGGATCAATTTTGCAATAACTGAATTCGCTTTCGAGAAAAAAATAAATAAAATGTTGTAAAAATAATAAAAAAATAAATAAATAAATCAACGAAAAAGTCAATATCTCTTACATTTGAATTTTTTTTTAAAAATAGCATTCAGTTTAAAGCAAAGCGGATAACTAATTTTATTACATGCTTTATACATAACGCGCAGGAAAAAAAAAATGGAAGTGATTGGTATACAATTGTGGGAGGAGTAGCATTTTGAATGAACTAACGTTTCAAACAACACAAACTGAGAAAAACCACTTTCAAGTTTATAATTCTAAAAAAATAATTATAATAAGCTTAAATAAACTTAAAATACCACTTTAAGATATTAGTTATAGACTTTTATTTAAAATAATTGCATTTTCTAATTTTTTCATCTCATACATTTTTATAAATGATCAATTTTTAGAGAGCGTTAATTGCAAAAGAAAATTCACGAAAAATGTTAAAAAAAAATTTTTTTGTGTGTCATGACAGAAACTTTATTTTTTTTCCTTCTTATAATATTGAAGTATTATATTTGCATGAAACATATCAGGAATAAGAACTGAAATTATAAAATTATTAATATAAAATGCCTTAATTCAAAAATTTTACATGCACACATTTCACAAAGGAAAAAAATAATTGTATTGTATTGCCTCGGTAATATTCTGCTTTTTTATGTTACTATTTCTCCTTATAAAAAAGATTTTTTTATCAAAACGCTTTTTTTTAGCTTTTTTTTCCTAAAAAGGAGGTATGGCTGAATTGCCTAATTTGTATTCAAATGAGGTTTTATTCAACTTCTAACTTTCCGATATGCACAATTGATATATCAAACGAAAGATAATAATGCAAAGAATAAGATTAAATAAAAATATAAAAAAAGCAATAGGCTTGTCATTTTTGGGTTACCAAGTCCTCTTAAACAAATTTTAAAAAATTAAAACAATTAAAAACTATGGAAGAAATAGCCCTATGAGCATGAAATTATAATAAATGGAAGAGCAGATTGAGAGGGATCGAATGAGCCAGTTTCGAATGGACCGTCAAGCTCGGGTTCCGAGATATTGAACAAAAAGCTGTAGAGGTAAGGGGAATGCACCGGGTAGGGGATGCGTCCCAACAGATAAGGTTTATAACAATAGTTATTACGATCCCCCTAATATTAGTCCCCTAGCAGCAAAAAAGTGGCATGTTAAAATATTGTCACAAACTGATAAGCTCTGAGTAGCCGAACGGTTAGAGCACTGCTCTAGCATACAGACGGCTCGGGTTAAAGCCTTCCATATACTTGTTTAACTTTAATCATGATTTCCGTTATTTATTATTCTCGGCATCGAGCCTCCCAGATACTTGTTTGTTAACTTTAATTATGACTTTCGTTAATTATCATTATTATGGACATTTGCTAATTATGTAATTTGAATTTATGTTAATCCTTCCCATGTGGTCATTCTAGAACTCTCCACCAGGTGTGGATATAAAAGCACTGCAGCTGGATTAGTCTTCATTTGTGGTGCTGCCCGTGTAAGATAGATACTACACAAAACAAAATAAACCTTGTATTGGTTAACATCACATTGTTCCTTTCTACGTGACAATATTAGACAACGGTATGCGCGCGCATCCGTGACGATGTGCGCACTCATCCTAAAAATGTACCCACATCCTTTTTTCCAATCGCGCAATAAGAAGTATAACTTTAAAAACTTATGAGAAAACTATTCCAAGATGTTTAAAGGTTATTGTGGATGCTAAAAGATATTTTTCTAAGTACAGCATTGAGAAAAAATATATAATACACTCATGTCCATAAATTAAGGATAACGAAGTTCAGGCAAAGAAAGAGACAGAAGCAAAACAAATTTGACTTATTTGTAAAGTTTATTTATTAAACAAAAGGTAAAGAGCAAAAAAGTTGCTATATGTTTGACATAATTAATAAATATTGGGATTTTTACTCCCTGGAGCAAATTTCAAAAAAGAACCTATTTACAGAAAACAGTATAACATGGTTAGTATGATGGTTAATACGGATTATCAGTCTGATCTTGGGGAATATTACATCAGTCATCAAGCAATGCCCTCCGAAGTTCCGGTAGACAGGTGGGAGAGTGTTGACGGGCTGCAATTCATCGGCCAAGCATATCCTACACATGCTCTATTGGATTCAAGTCCGGTGAATATGCTGGCCAATCCATACGGGTGATATCCTTCGATTGAAGGCATTCGTCTACAATGTTTGCAAGGTGAGGACGGGCGTTGTCATCCATAAACAGAAATTCAGCACCCATGGCGCCCCGAAACAAACGTACATGTTGATCCAGAATGACATCCCGATAGATGTGGCCTGCCATCGTTACACTCTGAACATGCAGGTCAGTTCTGGAACCAAGAATAATTCCTCCCCAACCGCGAGCCATCCTGCACCACCGTAACGGTGTCGTTCAATGGTGTTCTCTTGGTGGTAACGGGTACCTGGCGCTCTCCATATTAAAGTCCGGCGAGAATCAGACTGCAAACTCAACCTGGACTTGTCGGGGGGGGAAACATCACACAAGACCACTGTTGTGGTGTCCACAATGCATGCTCTCCACTCCAGGTTAATCGCAGGCGACAGTGAGTTGCGGTAAGTGGAACACATCTGACAGGCCTACGAGCATATAGACCAATGTGCCCTAAGCGTCTGTACACGGTCTGCTTTAAAATTGTCGTATCGGTAGCTGAAGAGAGCTGACGAGACAGGTCTGATGCTGTGCTCCGTCTGTTTCTTTTGGCAGTAACTGTCAAATATATATATATATATATATATATATATATATATATATATATATATATATATATATATATATATATACTGGTCCTGATTTGGCGTTGTAACTTGGGGGCGACCTGTGCTGTAACATCTACTCACATTACCATCATCTTGGAATCCCTGGAAAGCCTTGCCAAAGCCTGGAGATAACACTCTGGGCGATTCCAAGTTCCTCGGATACTTCCAGCTGGGTACGTCCACATTCCAGTCGTCCAATGATTCTATCACGTAAAAAATCATCCAAATACTTCCTTTGTGCCATAACTATGCGGTTATTGCACTGAAAGGCTTTTAAAGCGCTTGTGAACAATTTTACTTCTTTGCCACCATTCCTTATATACCCCTCTCTTACACTCTCGTCATTGTGACGTACTATCCGTGCCATCTGGTGGTTTCCTGTAATTTGCATATTTTTCTTCAAGATGTGTGTGATAATTCTACAGGTGAAATTTTTATTTTAGAGTTCAATTTCTGTGCGATTCTGAATTATCCTTAATTTATGGACATGAGTGTATTTAAAGCTATGTTGAATTTTTTTAAAGTGTACGAAGACTTTTGTGTAATTTTTTAGTAGTTTTTTTATTGTTAATTTTAAAAAAATAATAGTTGCACTATGTTTTAAAAATTGATTACGTTATTATATTAAGAACAAGTTGCAGATGTTTTTAAAAAATTACAATTCCGATTTATAATTTTTATTAGTCGAAGATATTAAATTTTTTAAGAAATTGAAAGTATGCGAACACTTTTGTGGTCCCTTGGGATATTCCCCTCTCGGGTGGACTTATCTTTGATTATCAGCGTGAGCTAGAGGTGTAGGATTAACGGAAGAACTAGATGTATACATAATCTTAGCATATCTTTATTAAGATTTCGAACTTACGCTTTTAACAAATGAGATTATAGTAATATATGTGAGAGAATTTACGGTGGAAAAACACACAATTTATATAATACTAAATTAACCTAACTCGGACCACTATCAATAACTGACTCGCCTAAACTCAATTCTAACGCTCTTACAGATCCTAATATTAAATAGTCAATCCTACCTTGCCGTAGTTTAAGTAACAATCACAACTATCCTAGATGAGGCCTTGCAATAACTCGAGTGCAATGGTATACACTTTGATCAATGGATCTCTATCACGTATATTTACTATTCTTCACCACGTAACGTTTTCAAACTTCTTCACGCTAGAACCCTGGATTATGTTTACATTCCTCTAATTGCTATCCCGCTTACTCTAAGTTCTGATATTTAAAAGCTTCCTAATTCGTATCTTTCTTTCGCGCTTCACTTCTTGGATTTGGTTGGAAAAGAGTTGCCATTAATTCTGGCTCCAAAGAACCCAAAGGACATGTTAAAGAAAAGGCGCGTGAGCCCGCTACACACTGTACATAAATTATTCATTTGAAACTGAACCGTATACCGTTATTTTTGGTGAAATGAAAACCAGAACTGAACCGATATAATTTTTTTCAGTTGAGCCGGAACGAAAAAAATTACGGTTCAAAGTCTTGAAAAAAACTGAAATAGCTGAAGCAAATATTTTTAAATGTTTCATGTTCTTAATAAACTATTTTAAGTATTGACAAAATTGTTTATTACACTTATATTTTGATTAACATTTTTTTTTGTTAATTGATCCGGCTACGGCTCAAAATCTGATTTTGCAGGGGGGCCCGAAAATTCTCCGTTACGCCACTGATTATGCCCACAACCCGTATCCAACCTTTGAATCTTGTTTTGATTCAGGAAGTCTTCAGATCAGTGCTTCTCAAACTTTCACTGCTGGGGACCCAATTTGGTAAAATCCTAGGAGAGCCCACACCCTTGGCGACAAACCGAAAAAAGCGCCAAGTCAGAACAAGACGGTGGCAAGGGAATATAGCGGGACAAGGTGGATGCGTAATGAAAATATATGTAAACAATACAGAAATTAAACATTTAAGATAAAAAATATAAAAACAGTACTTACTTTCTTACTGCTGATCTTTTCCGAGTGGAGGGTACAGCAAAACAACAGATTTTAAAAAAGCCTTAGAGGTCTAATCGCTAAGCGAATGATCGTGTGAGCGCCACCATATTTATTATACGAGGTAATGGTTGAACATACATTTGACGTAGCTGGTATGATTTCGAAGAAAGCGTTTTATTGCCGACCATTACATTTAGGACATCCATAACTCGAAGCAATCAATCCTTCCTTCATACATCATTCAATCAATTCTTTCTTACCTTTCACATTCAACAAAGTAAAAAATTCTAAAGTACATTCCCTCACACACGCAGCCAGCCCGGAGGCCAACAACAAAATGAAATTCGAAAAGCGCGCCCACAAAATACGAAAATGCTAGAAATATTTAGGGTTGCCATATGTAGCGTTTAAAAGTAGGATTACCAAGATGGCGCAATTATCGCCAACCAAAGTAATTCGCGCCAAGGGTGTGGGCTCTCCTAGGAGTGAACCCCCAATTTTCAATCATAATTTTCATCTCACCCCCCCAAATAATAATGTATTGAATGCAATAACAATCCACTTTGAGTATTAAATTTTGTATATATACGTTACTTTTAAGTAATATATATTTTAAGTAAATTACTTTTAAGTAATAGTTATAATGTTATATGTTATTTTTCCTTTCTCTCTAATTTTTAAATTGGAACAGATTGCAAAATGATATTTAATTAAAGATTTATTTCCTTCGCCATCCATTTCTAAAAGTACACATTTCATTAGAACAAGTAATATAAAATATAATTCTTTAAGTCAATTCCTACTTATAGGACAACAAAGAAAAATTTATTTTAGATACTTTTTTTATTAAATAGTTAGAGAATTAATACAACTATGTAATACATATGACAGAATCACAATGTTAAGCGACAAAATAGAAAGCGATTTTCCTTGCAATTTTTCATTTTCCTTTTTATATATGGTATTGGACTATTCTTTTTTTTTGTTACTATTTATTCATTAGTTAAATTTAATTAGTGTAAGAAAATAGTGTGTATAATAAAGAAGAAATCACACACATTCTCAGAAATTAGGCCATCTCAGATGGGATTCGAACTACCGTCCTTCAGATTAGAAGCCCGCGCGCTATCTCTTGCGTTACAGGGGACAACGCGAAAAGTTTTCCTTTCTATAAATGTTGTTGGACTATAATTTTTGTTTTTTACTATTTATTCATTTTTTAATTTAATTAATGAATTAAAATTTGAAAGAACTGTATTAACATGAAGTGTCACCCACTACAAGTTTTAAAAAATGTATTTGAACTTGAATGAATGAATAGAAAGTATTTTATCAACGATCGAAAATTTGAATAAGATATATATGAGAGAGTGAACTTATAGTAGAAATTGAAAAATAGTCTACTTTATGTTGTGCTCTCTCATATCCATCACATCTGGCATTCTCGCGAGCGTCTGCGTGAGCCTGGCCAAACTATCGGACGTCTGCGCAAAACATGTAATAATGCTGTACCTCGTACAATTCCAATCAGTCTTGGTCGATTCGATGCTTCTATAGCTACCAAATCCATCTTGAATGTACATTTTATAATTTGCGCGTTAGTTGTAATTCACACTATTAAGTATTACTGCAGAAAATTGGAACAAAAGAAATCATGGATACATTTTTAAGTCGTAAGCGAACATTCGACGATAATAAAACATCAACAAGTGCACAGACGAGCATAGTTCCGAAAATTAAATCAAGGAAATATTCTCAAGAATACTTGAATTTTGGATTTACCATTCCTGAAGTAAATGGAGAAGAAAAGCCCCTGTGTGTGTTATTTGCTAAAAAAATATTGGCAGCCCACAGTATGAAACCTAATAAAATTGTGAAAGACATTTCGAAACGCTTCATGGTGAGTACATGAATAAACTTCGAGAGTTCTTTGAATCAAAATTAAGATCATATGAAAAACAAAAAACATTTTTTAAAAAAAAAAATTTGTCAGTGAATAAAAAGCTTTACTTACTTCTTACAAAGTATCATATAAAATAGCCAGATGTAAAAAGCCTCACACTATTGCCGAAGAGCTTATTTTGCCTGCAGCAATTGAGATCGTAAAAACTATGTTTGGAGACAATTTTGCCAAAGAGTTGCAGTCCATACCCCTATCAAATGATACTGTTTCCCGTCGAATTGGTGATATCGCTGAAGATGTATAGCAACAGCTTTTCGGTAAGTTGCGTGATAAATTGTTTTCAATTCAGCTTGACGAGGCAACAGATAGCAATAAAGATGCTCATTTCATTGCGTATGTTCGATTTTGGGATGGTATGTCAGCAGTAGAACAACTACTTTTTTGCAAACCAATAAAGCTTAAAGCAACAGCAATAGCATTATTTAATATTTTAAATAATTTTATAAACGAGGCAAATATAGAGTGGAAAAATTGTGTTGGAATATGCACCGATAGTGCTCGTACAATGTCAGGAAGATTTAAAAGTATACATGCACTTGTGAAACAAAATTCTCCACTGTGCATCTGAACGCTGCATGATCCACACAGAAGCTCTGGCTTCCAAAGAAATGAATCCTGGTCTGAATATTGTGCTAATGACAGTTGTGACTGTAGTAAATTACATAAAAATGAGACCCCTAAAATCAAGAATCTTTTCTGGACTTTGCAAAGACATGGGCGCTGTGCATTTATCGTTACTATTTTATTGCGAAGCAAGATGGTTATCACGCGGGAAAATTTTGCAACGTGTTTATGAATTAAGAAAGGAAATTACCATTTTTTTAGAAGAGGAAAACCTACCGGAAGCTGAGAAATTTCGAGATGGTTTATTTCTGATGAAGTTGAGCTACTTATATAGTCGATATATTTGAGAAATTAAATTTATTGAATCTTCAATTTCAAGGATCAAATGTACACATGTTTGACACGAGTGATAAAATTTATGCTTTTTGTACAAAATTAGAATTATGAAGCCGAAATTTAAAGCAAAAAAAAACCCATAGAAATATTTGAAAATGCGGATAAATGTGTAAAAAATTACAAAACTGAAGAACAACATGTGGAAGTTGTTTATAAAACTATTGAATATCATTTAGCTATGTTGGCAAAAAATTAAAAAAAATATTTTTTTGCTGAGGACAACTTGATAGCAAGTTACGAATGGGTTAGAGATCCATTTCAAAATACCCCAGAAAGGCTCTCAACTACCGAAGAAGAAATTTTCATAGATTTCACATCCAGTGGCGAAATTAAAAGACAATTTTGTAATAAAACTCTCTTTCAATTTTGGGCAGAAGTAGATGATTAATTTTCTGCTCTGAAACAAAAAGCATTTCGTATACTATTACCATTTTCAACATCGTACCTTTATGAAACCGGATTTTCTGCGGTGGCTGCTTTGAAGACAAAATATAGATCTCATCTAAATATAGAAAAATAACACAGAGTGTCAATTTCTGATATTAAACCTTCCTTTGAAAAACTTTGCACTACAAGACAAGCCCATGGAAATCCTAAATAGTTATTAAACTTGTTCTTAATTTAGTATTAAAATTTTTTTTATAAAATACTTTCTTCAGTACTGATACATTAAACGTATACTGGCTGAAACACCGGCTATATATTCGCACGAGTTCATTTTTTTAAAAAATAAAACATTATTCTTGATATAATAGCTTATCTATAAGGTGAGTAAAACTGCGTGCACGACATTGTATACAAAAATGTAGAATTATTTTTTAGATAAATGCTACAAATGTAAATAACTGTATAAAAGAACTGTAATTTTAAACCTCACAGAATTAGCATTTAGAATTAATATTAAATAAGAAAAACGAATGTAAAATTCCAATAAAGAATAATTGTGTTATTTTTAATATTTAAAGCGAGAAACCTTCAAAATGTTTTAACCTGGGAGCAGGCGCCTACTCCACTCTAACGTTAATGGTCACGCGGTGTAACAAAGTCTCACCCCAATCCTTTTTTTTAATAATTATTTTTACTATACACGATAAAAATCACAATTCCAGTGAATAGTTTAATTAAGAGAAAATATACTTACCTACTTTCAAGGACTTTTTAATTTTTCTTTGATGATTTGAGAAAAAATCCAATAAAACTAAAGAAACTATTCCAAATGTGCGTGACCTTAATAAAAAACATAAATTACAGACACTTTTCAATAAAAATACAAGAACGTTATTTGCCAGCAAAACTGTCATATTTTGCTTACGTTATTGTAATTTTGCTGTTCTTTGATGATCTGCAAATAGCATGTTGAACCTTTTCTTGCTTGTGTCTTTTTGACAAGGCGAAGTGTTACATTTTTGGCTTCATAATTTTCTTGATAGAGTTCTTTAGGCAGCATTTGAAAATTTCAATTCAACTCTAACGTTTCATGTCTATCGCATTTCTCATATTTACTTTCGCTATCACGATTAATATGCATTATTTCATCAGGTTCTTCAATTGCTTGATCAGTTTCAACTTCCTTCAATAGAGATCACAGATGCGCATTTTTTTTATATTCTGCTCATTTACATTTATAAACCATAATAAGCCGTACAACACAGTAATCAAAATCACAAAGTTAATCATAGGGGAAAGTATAGCATATTCATAGAAAATATTTTGAACAAAAGTGGTCGTGCAGGGAACTCGATCAAAACAAGTACCTTGATAGTAAAAAACCGTTTGCCACTCTCAAAAAAGAGGCATGCATGTGACAAATTCATTTTAGTTCCCATTAAGACTGTCTAAAATCAATTGTCAATTGATTGATTGAATATTAACGTCACACTGTTCAGCTACAAGAGGGCTTTTGGCGACGGACCACGTGATTTAGAACCATGGTCAAGTGACGTGGACGACACCTGAGCTGGCACCCTTTCTCCTAACTACCACACCACACCAACGAGGGACGTTTCAGCTCTCGACAGATTTAACGTGCATCGCTGCCCTACACGGCGTGTCTTTAGTGGTATTGGGCTCGAACTCGTGACAAGGCAAGCCACGGTCCGATACTTATACCACTCGGCTACCGCAGCCACAAGGATATTGTGAAAGTCACTGTTAACGAGTAATCAGTTTTACCAGAATTTGGAGTGATTCAGCGCCTCATGCGACCGCTCCCATGTAAAAAGTGTATTCGATACAAAAACATCGATGTCAGTTCTAAAAAAATAATTGTGTGAAACGTTTTTCATTATGCATTATATGTTTCAGATTACTCTTAAAATACATCTTGGTCAAATAATCCTTCAAAGTACTCAATATGCTTATCCATATATCATAAAACTCATTCACATGGGGAAAAAGAGCAACAGAAATATATTATTTACAACTTTCCTAAAAGAAAAAGAGACGGAGTTAAACATAACACTAAGTTTGAAGGTCAAAGAGATGATCATCAAAAGTAGTATTTTAGGGGTTAAAAGAAACATAGTAAAAAAATCTCTCATCATGGGATTACAGCAAAGCAATCAAAATGTCTTTTTTATTTGGTTTCAGGATCAAATATAGTTAATGAGCGTTTGAAGTGGAATCTTATGAAAGTGGAAAACCAGATGATATATATAAATTATATATCAGTGTAAATGTGTATTTTTTTTTTTGCCAGAAAGCATTTTGTTTTACTTAATTCCAAAAAATAATTTTTTTAAACCTTTTATTTTCAATATGCTCGCGCCTCACAGTTTGACAAACACTGCTTTAGATGAAAAAGGGATTTAGATATTCTGCCTGTACTCATGATTTGGTGACCCGGACATGAATTGAACTCATAACATTCCATATTATCAAATTATTCTGTTTGAACTTGTTGTGGTAAACAATATTACTGCAAACATATATACTTGTTATTCTAAGAACCTATAAAGGGAAGAGTTTATCCCGGAAAAAAGTCTAATATCTGTTTTTCAGAAGGGAAAAAAATGTTATATATTTTCATGCTCGAAAGACAACTAACTAAAATAAGGTTTGCTGAACTATACTAAATATAAGGTTTGCTAGATTAAAAAGATTGCGTGATTTTTTTGCTACCTAATATTTGTGCACGCTATTCCCCAATTACTAAATCATCACTTTTTGAACATTTTTTACTCAACTGATACTGCTTCCCTTTTTGTTTTCGTACGTTATCTCAAATTAACGAATACCAAAACAAGACTTAATGAAACTTCTTACCAAGAGAAAAACAACATTTGATTCGCAAGAGAAAAACGACCAATCCATAAAACATACTAGCAAAAATATGAAAAATGTACTAAACAATCGATTTCTAACCAACAATTGCTCTTTTTTAAAGTATAGCATTGGACACACAGATAAAATTTTCTTAATTCGTAAACACTCCTAGGTTTAAGAGATATCATTGGGCAGTCCAATCTATGCATTTACCTATACCAGTATCGCAGAACATTTAGTGATTTAAAGATAATTCTGTTCTATAAGGATCAAATCTTTCGAAGAACACTCTAAAAGGTTCAATTTAGAATGGAATGACAGTTTCCTTTGTTGTAAAAAATTGTATTTAAAATATTTACTAGACAGAAACAGATAAAAACTTGTCATGTTTCCCAAAAAGATACGGGTGGCTGCGCTTAACATCCCAAGTGTATTCAAGGTGAACGCAGTTGGCGATAAGATAGTTGCAGATGGAGCAGATGGAAAACTACTGAACTGTCTGGCGGAAAAGCTGAACTTCGAATATGAGGTTGTTCTCACTCCTGATGGTCAATGGGGTTCACGGGACAAAAATGGGACCTGGGATGGAATCGTTGGATTAATACAGAGCGGAAGAGCTGATTTTGGGATGCCAGCTTTGGGCATCACTGAAGAAAGAAACGAAGACTTAGACTTCAGCTTCCCGTATACTTTACTCGAAAAACTGTTCGTGACCAAAGAGGCTGGAGAAATGCCTAAGATTACGGCCTTCACTTATCCATTCACCCGAAACGCGTGGATCTTGTATGTTCTGATGACGCTCGCAGCAGCAGTCCTGTTCCAACGAATAGTGTTCAAGAACGCCACTCTCTTGGGCAGTTTCATCTCGGTGTTGGGAAGCATCGTTTCACAAGCCATGGAAAATATCAGAGAGACCCCTTGGAGGAGGATTCTGCTCGCTTTGTGGCTGTCCATTGCTACCATCATGCCTTTCTTGTACAATACCAATTTCTTGTCCTTCTTAACCATGCCAGAGAAAATGCCCATCCCCAGAACATTCGAGGAACTGTCGAAGGCGGTTTTGAGTGGAAAGTTCAAGTGCCTGACTCCTATAGGAACCGTGGATCGAGAATTGTTACGCGAAAGTAACATTGATTATTTGGTAAAGTTGGTAGAAATCATCGAGAAGAATGACTGGAAGTACCCGTTCGGAAAAAGTTTTGTGGATTTGTTGGATGGACCCATTGCCCTAATGATGCCAAGAGAAGGCATGGACATAGTTCTGGGAAAGCCACCTTCTATAAATGTGAAATCTTCTCTCGATAATATGGGCATTCGGCATGTGGGCATTGGCCTGAAGAAAGGATTCTGCTGTAAGGAACAACTGAATTCTGTGATGTATGGTATTCTCAGTGGTGGTTTGTATAAAAAATGGTTCCGGGAACAAACATTTATTTCCACTTTGCATGATAGATTGAATGCAAAACAAGACGAGGAAAAGTTGCAGCTCACATTGGAGGATTTAAAATTGGCCTTTTTTACGTTGTCGATTGGATATTTTTTAGCCTTTTTGGCTTTCTTGGCAGAGATGTTGATTCTAAAACGTCTCCACATTTTTTACTCTTAATTTTTTTTAATCGTAAAATATATGCTTTATTATTCAATAAAAGCACTTTTTTATATAAAAAAAAAATTTAGAAACAGTAAAAACCAAATAGTTTCTAACTGAAGTCGATATACTGTTCTTAACCAAAAAAAAATCTCTTGATTCAAAATGAAGAGGCTAATTTGAATTGTAAGTAAAATATATTAAAGCAAATTTACAAGTTTTACTAGAGTTAAGCGTATGTTCAAATAGGATTACACATAAAAATTCAGTGTGCTCTAACAAAACGTCTGCTTTCTATCAGTTCTTAAGACACACTGCCGGTTTGCTAGATGGCGGTGGTAGTTAAGGCTTCCGCCTATATCTCAGATTTCCAACACTTTCTTTAGCTTAATTTCGGGTAAATTGTTGAAATAATTTAAAAGCTTCCATATATACTTCTTGAGAAAACAGGTTTTCTGCATACTTTTTTCTCTTTTCCATTGCTGCATATTTCTTCCGAGAGAATCAATTCTATTTTCTCTAGAAAAATTTTACTTCAATTGTTCTTCAAGTGTCAAGGATCTCCGACGCATATTAAATACTATTCTTAACATTCCATAAACTTCTTTACAAGGGATATTTGCAATATTCTTCTTATACGAAACATTTTTTATTGTATAAGCATTTCTTTAATAAGAAGTAATAAAAGTTATTTTAGCAAAATATTTTATTACAAAAAATTTTATCATACACTTTCGATGCATATGTATAAATTTACTTAATTAAATTCACTGGTCTTACATTATATATTTAGCTTCCTTATTTTCTTCTTATTTTCAGCTTTTCTTTCGATTTTAAACGATTTTTTTTCTATTTTTGTAAACGGTTCTTTTCCTTGGAACTCATGTTATCGAAGAAGACAATTGTTCTGATTTCAGAATTTTCGAATTCCGTAGAATCTTGCTATTAAAGTACACAAAGAGCCAGAAAACACTTCAGAATGTCTAGCAATCTCTGAAATCCTCTTATCAAATTGAATCACGACAATATGTTCCACATTCAGAGTGTTGGCAATCCAACGAAAACTGTTGCATTCAAGACAACATAATATAGTCTGACTCAATTAAAATGCTGGAGAAAATGCCCATTATAACGTTTTCCCACTTCGCAGCTGCAAGATAGGCTTTCCTATGCATATAACATTACAGCACTCATACGTGCACCTCTAAAATATTGTATGATCCTTTCGTCTGACATCACGACGTCAACCGACGGCCGTGAGAAAAACAACTGCTACACTCTAGCTGCGAGACGACCTTCAAGTAAATTTCTAGGTTTGAGAAGGAACCACCCGACCTCAAGAGAGAAGAGAGAGTTGACAGCTTGAAACATTTGAAAAAAGATGTGTTTTCTGACCTCCATCACCAATAAAATATTCTGTAGTATTGGAATACTCAATAATTTGAATAAATTGTATCTAAATGTTAATATTGTTATTATTTGCTGTAAACGTAATGCATCAATTATTTAATTTCTAAAGTCTCACGTTGCTCATCAATTTTCCCAAATCATCACCCTATATTTACCGAACATTTTTTTTCTGGCATTTCCCGCTCCCCTACTTCTTAAGGTATCCGATAATACTAAAATTATGATTCTTTTAAAAAATTGACAAATATTTTATGACTTTAGTTTATAGGTCATCTTAGTAGTTTCATAAAAACACCGATTTTTTTATTTTCCATTCACTAGAACCAAAACTACAAGTGTTTTAATAAAAGTACATGCCACTACTTTAAACAAGATGCCATACTTTAATATGCGTTTTTATTCGAAATGGGTGGTTTTTGAAAATGCTCAAACGGGGCCAGCGATTGTTCAAAAAGCTTTGAAAATTATTAACAGAAATTTCTTGTGTATGTTCTGCATAATACTAATAGTGTTTTAACCCTGAGATTTATCAATCACTATTTTATTACAAAATTTACAGTCCTTTATGTGAATATAATCACTATTTTTTTTTAAGCAATTTCATATAATAACTAACATAAAGTGCTCTAGTTTTTGTAAAAATTAAAATATCTCTTATACTCTGAAGGTAATTTCAAAAAGGAACAGCAAAGTAATACGTCAAAATTGAAAAATTGGGAATTTGTTCATAAACTTTTTGTGTACGGATTGGGGGGCCCGTTTATGTAATTATTTGTAAATACAGTCGAACCTCTATACAACGAATTTTTCTATATAGCGAACTTTTTCCCGGAACCTTGAACATTTCACGATTATCTTCGTAAAATAACCTCTCTATAGCGAAGTACATTGGCAAAGTGTAATGAACTTTTTCTTTTGTGATTCAATTTTTGTTCTACCTATTTTTAAAAGTAATGCTGAAAAATTTCAAATTATATTCTCTCTTGAACACATTTTATGGTGGTCATAAATATTGAATTGTTTTCATTAGATCCTAACTCACCGAGAGCAACAGAGTTCTGAACGTTTCATCCAAGTAGTGCAACCTTCAACCCCCATTGCCCAGTTCAGTAGCAACATCTGCGATATCCTCTTTCACCCTCAGTGGAGTTGTCCCATGTCCCCGTGTTCGAATTATAAAATAATGTTTATTTAATACTACTTGTATGCTTTAAATTATAAAATATCCTTAAAATTTATCAATTTTAGTATAAAATTATTTTCTTAGTATTGAAAATACAGTGAATTTTTTGACATCCCTTTTTCTTGTTTTTCTTGCCGTTTGTCTTTTCATTCTTTTTTTTTTTTGATGGGTAAGATATATAAAATAAACACACACACACATACTAATTAAAGAAAAATGTGTGAATAATTATTTTTTTAAATATATAGTGTTTATGCATTTAAAATTTGTTTTATGTGGTTTATAAAGTATTTTAAAAGATGAACCCCCCTCGAGATCTAACGAATTCTCCATATAGTGAACTTTTTTCCGGGATTAAGCGACTTCGTTATATAGAGGTCCGACTATATTTACTCCTTTTAGTAGTAATAATTTATTTTTCCTCTTCTTAATTTTAGGCTTTTTCTTTCTTAAAATGTACTAAATAAATCTAAAAACCACAAAAAAACATACCTCCATTTTTTTAAAAAAAAGTTGTCGCAAGTAGTCGGATACCTTAATCTCCTAAATCAGTGGTTTTTAAAATTTATTTATTCGTGGAGCCCTAAGGTGTTTGGGGAACTATTCTAATACCATATACATACCTCTCTTGTGGGGGGTGGGGAAAGGATGTTATGTAATAAAAAACACTTAGATGAGAGCGGTGAGGGGTATTTTCTATAATAAAAATTAAAAATGTGTTGGTCAAGAAGGTTTGAACCCTACCCCTCCCCTTGTGTACGCTACTGCCCTATTTCCCAAATCGAATAATATATCTTACAATAGTATTCAAATTAGATCAACATGTTATAGGTACTTTATGTAAAGATAATTCAATAAAATTATTATGTTTTTTATTAAAAATGTTAACAAAATTAGTTATTCACTCATTAATAGCATAACTTCGTGCTCAAGTCGTCATCTATTCTTGGATTATATTTAACTAGCTGCTGTACCCGTTCTTCGCACGGGGGAACTGAAAAATGAAACAACACAGATTGAAGGATAAAGAAGTTTTTAATGAGTTAAATTTACGTAAATTGCAAATTAAACAAACAAAAAAGCTTTTTGCATATCTCAGCTAAACAAAAAAAAAAACATCTTTGATAAGTTTTAAGTCTGTAGATCTAATAGCTGATAAAAAGGATTTTTTTTTTAATTTATAATTCCCCGTAACACTCTTGAGGGGCGATTTTTGAAAATACCTCCCAAAGCTGATATCTGCTCAGCAAAAGTAACACATTGTTAAAAGGTTTGGGTAATGAACGCTTAAAATAGTGTAAATAATTTATATCTGAAAGTGTAATACATTAATATTACTTTCTGTTGTATTTATTTTATGTTAAAATTGTAATATTCGCCAGCAACGCCGTTTCTTAAATTATAATGGCGATTGAATGAAAAACGTAGCGAAATGTTAACGATAGAGTCAAGTTGGCAAATGTCTAGCTACTTTCATAGTTCGAGCTTTATTAGAGCTTTGTAAGACCCGCCGTGTAGAAGTGGGATGCACGTTAATACTTTATCCACCACATTATGATTTACTGCAGTTTTTTTCATTCAATATATATATTTTTTTTGGATCACTATGTTGAAAATTAAGGGATATACATAAACAAAATACTCCACTTTGGGAAATTTAATCCGTTAGAGCTAATAAATTAATTAATGATATTCCACTGTAAAATTAATTATATATAACGTTCACTTAAAATAAGTAGTCAAATCGTTTTCTAAGGTTTCATTAACATACAAAAACATAAGACACTTAAATTTTGGCATAAACTATTTTTTCAGGATAAAAATAATAATCTTTGCAATCCGCTGAAAACGCAACATCTGCTACAAAACTATTCGCCTTCCCCCGCTAAAATAGTCATCATAAAACCCGCGCTGCCATATATCTTGGAAGAATGGATTTCAAAGAATATTCCTGCTAAGTATTGGTAGAATATTCCTTCTAAGTTGGTGTGGTGTGGTAGTTAGTAGATGAGGGGGCCAGATAAGGTGTCGTCCACATCATTTGACCATGGTTCAAAATTAGGTGGTCCGTTGTCAAAAGCCCTCGTGTAGCTGAACAGTGCGACGTTAATATTCACTCACACGAAAAATACAGTACAGTAGTTATAATTATTTTTATACTTAAAAATGCAATACCTGCCTATTCAATTAAAAATTATAGCGTTATAATTAACTACTAACCACAAACAAATTTTGAAAATTTGTCCAAATGATGTGGTGTGAAAGGAAAAGTTTATTTACTTTAAGTACCATAACCAACAAAAGTATTTATTTCGAAAAAAGATTAATTTCTTTCTACCAAATGTGCATAATAAAATCATAAAAAAAAAACAACTTTCAAATAAAGAGAGATTTATAACAACCTCTCCCTTCAAAAATTAGTTTTATTCTTAAATAAAAAAAAATTAGGGATTATGCTGATCACAGGAATTAATTAGAACCGAGCACCTTGGGTAGCCAAAACAAAAAGGGTTTTTTCACAAATAAAAGATAGATATATGCTGTCGTGCGCTTTTTTGCAGCGCACGCCAGAACTGCTAGCAGATGGCCGAATTTTTTCCTACTTACTTAACAAATATCGTTTTATTTTGGACATTTCATACAATATCTTTATAAATTATAGCCTATGTGTTATTCTGATGTATAAGCTATAATACTGTAAAGTTTCATGAAAATTCATTCAGTTGTTTTTGCGTGAAAGAGAGAGACCCCCAAACGTCCTCACAAACTTTCGCATTTATAATATACACTGGTGTGCAAAAATTAAGGACGAGACGGTTTTTTCAATATAACTTTGTACAAAAGCTTTCCAAATCAACACATTTAATACCGTAAGATCCCCAATACGTAAGGACATGTGTAATGTAAGCAACACTTACTAAAAGAGAAATCAGAGGGATAAAAAGAAGTATGATTGAAAAAGTAGCATGGAGCGCAATGCGACTGAAGGCCGAAACATCCCTGTGATGGGTGTCCAGCAAGAAACATCCGGTCTTTATTAGGGGATATGATCTCCCCTGACTGCTAGGCAGGTTTCCCATGCTGAGAATGAGGGTGTCAATGAGTTGTTGAGGCATTGCTGCCCATTCGTCTTGCAGCGCCAATAGAAGCTCCTGAATCGTTACTGGTGGTAAGGTACGAGCTGCCAAGCGTCTGCCTAGAAAATCCCATACATGCTCGATGGGATTGAGATACGGAGATCGTGCCGGCCAATCCATACGTTCAATATCCTCACTCTCTAAGAGCTGTTCGGCAGCTACTGTGCGATGACATGGTGCATTGTCGTCCATGAAAAGGAACAGCAGACCCATAGCGCCTCTAAAAAGACGCACATATGGAAGAAGAATCTCGTTACAATAACGGGTCCCGTTGACTGAACCTGCGTTGAAGATGTGAAGGTCTGTACGACTACCAAGCATGATGCCTCCCCAAACGAGAACACCGCGACCTCCATACCTGTCCCTTTCAATGATGTTCGAGGGATGATTGCGGCTTCCCCGCTCTCTCCAGATGAGTATGCGATGAGAATCGCTACTGAAACTGAATCTGCTCTCATCTGTAAAGAGTACTCATCCCCATTCATTGTCTCTCCAATTCCTGTGTTCCCGGTACCACAGAGAACGCCTTCTCCGATGGGCAGGCGTTAAAGGTACATACCGTACAGGGCGTCGTGCAAACAGACCACCACCGTGCAGTCTTGTGGCCACGGTAAAACGCGATATATCGGTCGTCCAGTCACCTGTGTCGTGTGTCTAGCGATTTCTCCCGCTGTCTGCCGCCTGTTTTTTCTGGCCTGTAAGACAATGTACCGGTTATCTGCGGGTGTGGTTCCTCGTGGACGACCACTACTGAACCCCCGGATAGCTGTTCCTGTAGTTTGAAATTGTCTTCAAAGTCGTGAAACGATGCTGTGAGCAATTCCGAACTCTGCAGCCACACTTAGCACACTGCGGCCTTCCTCCAACTTCCCAATGGCTCGACCTCGGGTAAAAGCATCCAGATGTCGTCTAACAGATTGATTGTTCGCCATTTCTCGCTGAGGCAGCAACTCGGTGTGATTTTAACTGCTATACGGCGTGCAATCTCTTTGCCAGAAATACTGATCTTACACCGACAACATGGTTTATACTACTCAGACACTCCCCCATTACGTCTACCTGCATATCTGCGCATGTGCTACCGTACATCACCTTACTTAATCTCCTGATTGGTCTTTCTGTCCGCTCTGCCTCTTCGTTCAGCTGATATGCTAATTTTTTGACTTCGTCCTTAATTTTTGCACACCAGTGTATATTAGATGTCTAGACTGCGTTTGTGTGCTTGAATTTTTTTAAACAAACCATCAAAGTATCTCCATTAAAATAATCTGAAATCAACTTTTATATTCTTTATTTCTAAATTTGGTTTTTGTTGTCACATACGTTGGGAAATATTTTTCATTTAAATATGTTGTTCCGAATGGCGTTAGAAGGCTTATATTTGTATTGAAATTTTTTTGTGTATTCTGCATGAATTTGCGACCAAAATTTATGAGCTGTTCTTCATTAAATTTGTATTTTAACGTCGCATACACAGATATGTCCATAAATTGCCTCTTACGTAATACTTAGATGAGGATTTGTTATACTTTCTACCACACTCTTAATTTCTTCTCTTTTGCGAGAAATAATGGTGCAAATTTGCTTTGGGAAAAAGCAGCTGACGAATCCGATTAATTAATTAATAACAAATTTATCAATGAACAAATGACTACACGAAGAAAAAAATTGACGTATACACACACACATGTTATAACAGATTATGCGAACACACACTAGTTATAAACAAGCTTTACAGTGCTCCAGAAATGGTATTCTAGAACAGTTCCACTAGCAGGAACTCAGGCAGATAAAGTGTCTGTCTTAATCGTTAACAACACACCAGCAGAATCAGACCTCGACTGACTCATTTCTAAGCTCCAAAGACCTTATACAGTCTCATAGAACTTTCCAGAAGAGTCGATTTCAGTGACTTCTCGAAGGTTCCTTGGCTATATCATTTTTCACCAAATTTGTCATCAGGGAGAATACCGTCGCACCCTGTTCACATCTTCAAGGGTTGCCACATCTTACTTTTCAAGTTCATGCCAGGATGCGCAATTTTTCACAAACAGTGTATCACTGAAGGGAGAAAAAAACGTGTGTATGGGCTTCAATATTTCCTTAAAGCTCTTTTCCCGACTGGAAAAAAAGGTCCATTAATACTGTCGTCTATATTCAATTCCTTTTCCATTAGAAAACTGTTTAATATTAGAAAAAACATTACATTCTTTAATATGTATTGTTTACAAGTTAGATTTAAAAATGTACATCCATTTTTTTTCTTTAATTTTTATACGTACATTCAGTCGTTTGAAAGGATGTGTTTACTTCATGTTTAAGGTCTCAAACATGTCGATTGATTGATTGAATATTAACGTCGCACTGTTCAGCTGCACGAGGGCTTTTGGCGACGGATTACGTAACTTTGAACCATGGTCAAGTGATGTGGACGACACTTGAGCTGGCACCCCCTTTCCTAACTACCACACCACACCAACGGGAGGACGTTTCAGCTCTCGACAGATTTAACGTACATCGCTACACTACACGGCGGGTCTTAGGTGGTACTGGGCTCGAACTCGTGATAAGGCAAGCCACGGACCGATACCTATACCACTCGGCTACCGTAGCTACCTTAAAGATGTGAAATATATAAGACAAACGTTGTAAGCATATTTCATATAATAATTTTGTCGCATAATCATAACTTCAATTAGAAATACTCTGACTTCTTTTAACTCAAAAAGTCGGTTCGAGATTCCCCCCCCCCTTTCGATAACTATCCAACTTTTGAAAGTAAAAGTAAAATTTTATTGTCGCTGGATAATTATTTGTATAATAAAAAGCAATTAATCTCGAATTTAATTCCCTTGATTTCATATATGTAATTTTCACAGCATTATTTAAAACGCACTTTAATGTATTCAGTATTCGTTTTAGCGCAAGCTCGTAGCGATGAATACATCATTGAGTATGTTTAACGTATGGAGCAAATGAAACGATTCGAGACATTATTCCTTTTGTTGGAGCCCAATAACGATTAAAATCCTTTTGTACAAATGTACGAACATAAATCCCTGCGTAGTTCGTGTTCTTTCATATTATAATAATATATCATAATTATATATAATATTAATTAATAATATATCAAATATTTTTCCACTCTAGCTCTTTTTGGAAGAGATTTCCAAAACAGTATGTCTTCTTGGAATGTAGAGCTCGAAACATAACGACCTAAGACTATCAAAATGGCCAAACTATCAACATCTGTTAATTCGTTAACTGCACGGTAAAGCATAAGGGATATTTTAAGAGTCAAATGTTTATTCTTCTTCACAGGTTTTTTTCATTATCTCAATTCTTCAAGCGACGGTGCTATCATAAAGACAAATTACCAGTTTCCGTAATATGTTTGTTACCAAATTAACAAGATATCATATATTCAATACAGGCTTTATTAACATTTCACCAATTGGTTAAATTCATGTGACGACAGAATCACATGATAAATACAATCATATGTTTCCAGTTAATCAGTTCCTGCGCTTTGCTGTTGCCACCTTTTGTGTTTTGCAGAAACTTTCTTTTAAAAAGTACATATTTATCAACAATAATACGGCCCATAAGTAAGCAAAATAAACTTTATTTAAAAACACATGCATAAAATATAATTTTTAAAAATTTTAAAATCGTTTTGTTCAAATTTTTTCGATGATACTTGAGCATCTTTAACTACAATTATAACGTTTCAAATTGTATCTAAATTTTAAAAATAGATCAACAAGTACAAGTTAGTTTGTAGACAGTTTTGAACTCAATGGAAAACACGTGATTGCCTTTATCACGTGACTTCCGTGAATTTAACCCATTTTATATTTCTCACCTTCTTTGTAATTTGATAACTGATAAAAAAAAGAAGCATCAAAAGAAGCTCGGTTGTTGGAATGAATATACATTGAGAACACATTTTTTAAATTAATTTTTAGTTCTTCTCTTTTACGTCCGAAATATTCAATATTTTCAAAACAAGGATCTAAATTAACGATCCTCAACCCGCGGGCCGCATGTGGTCTAGCGGTTTTTTCTTAGTGGCCCGATCAGGACTAACAAATTCAGTTATCTGAGAGCAATGTATTAATTTAGTGAAATATTCTATCACTCCCAAGCAATCCCATGTATCAATTTTGCTATCGATATCGTGCTGGTATGAATGAAATGAGGGATAACCTTTTTTTCTTTTTGTAATTGTATTGTTAGCGTTAACAACTAACAATGAAATAGCGACTATTTTATGTGTGGGTGAAACTAATTTTCATTTAACCCTCATGTCTTCCAAGCGAAAAATATCTCAAGAATATATGTTGTTCAAGACGATTGGGATCTTGAGTATTGATGATACACTTAGTCTAGTCGCATAGATACGTTTGTTTACCTTTACATTTTAATAGTGTAGATAACTACTTATCAAATTCAAAGTTGTTAAAAATTCTTTATATATATATAAATAATTAAATGAAACTTTTTTTCCGTGTTGTTCACAATTTTAATTTATTATTTAATACAGTTTATGAAATTTTGTAAAAAAAAATTCTACTTTTTACAACATATCACTATTTTTAAAAAGGTACATTTTCGTTTCCGGGCCCTAAAAAGTAGCAAAGTGAGTGAGTGAATATTAAAGTCGCCCTATTCACTAACTCGAAAGCTCTAATAGCGAGATAGGAAGGGGAATTTCCATGACAATATGTTATGCATTAAAAAATGTTCGTGCAACGCCGGGGAGAAATAAACCTGTGTGACAAAGAAAAGAAGCGAAAAAATTTCGAAACAGGGATTTTTAAGTTATACACTCGATAAAAGCCCGAGCAACGCCGGGCTAAGCGGAAGAGGGCTGAGGGTGGAAGTCATTTTGAAAAAGAGTTGTAGAAGTGCTGATTTTGGGGAACATTTATAAAAGTAGAGAAAGCCCGTGCAACGCCGGGTCATGCAGCTAGTCTTACAAAAATCTTTCCAACAGCAACAAAATATTTGGGGAGCGGTTGAGACTTATGATGATTGATGAAAGGAAATCAAAATTACTCCATAACAGAGTAAAAAATGCATAAAACTAATTTTTGTGATGAGTTTGATGGGGTTTAATATAGTTTTAAAAAATAAAATTTTCCAAAATAATTAATATTTGGATCAATTTTCAACTTTTTAAATGTCCTTGTCATTATAGCTTTCCCCCAATTAATTCTCATGTTGCGGCCCGCGTGAAATAATTGTTATATATATGTGGCCCGGCGAAAAAACCGGTTGAGAACCTACTGATCGAAATTGATGATGATGTCGTGTTCATGACAGGACAAAATCAGACAGTACAGAAGCAAAGATGACTGTTCTGGCAATCTGTTGAATATTATCCCCATAGAGTTTTGTTGACGAAAACAGGACCTCTATTTCTTGTGGGGCATCAAGAATAGCTAAACAGTCAAAAATATGAACAGGTGTCAGCACTCTCTGAACATTTATCTTAATTCCTATAAGTTCTTCTACCGTCCTTATGAATCTTCATTCCTCTGTATTGACGTGGCCGCGGTAGCCGAGTGGTATAGGTATCGAATTGTGGCTTGCCTTGTCATGAGTTCGAAACCATTACCACTAAAGACCCGCCGTGTGGAGGAGCGATGCACGTTAAATCCTTCGACAGTTCAGACGTCCTTCCGTTGGTGTGGTAGTTAGGAGGGATTCCAGTTCAGGTGTCGTCCACGTCACTTGACCATGATTCAAAATTACGTGGTCCGTCGCCAAAAGCCCTAGTGTAGCTGAACAGTGCGACGTTAATATTCAATCAATCAATGAATCCTCTGTAATGACACAATCTTAGCTAGCATAATGATTTAAATTATGAGCCTTTGTAAACTTTTGATTTAACAGGATTTAAGCTGCTGCTCATAATAATTGTTTCACAATGAGCCCTTAGTCCACTGGGTTCGTTTTCATTTTCCATTCACGGGAAGCCGAATCGTAAATAGTTTTGTTGTTATATAATCCCCCTTTTTATCGGCTCACAAATATTCGGCTATAATAACTGATGATCCTATATCATTTACCATTGATCTTTGCTGTTTAGTGACAATAGTATCATTTACCTTCGTTGAATCCTGATTTCTTTTTGATTTATCGATTCTTGATCATCTGTCCATTCTAAATATTCAATTCATCGAATTTAAATTATTTATTGAAAATCATCAAAAATTGCATAGAGTGCATCAAAATGACTGGAGATGATAGCAAAGAAAACAAACTTTTATTCTTGTTCAACTAAAGAAAAATGGCAAAGAAAAATAAAAATATCTCTATTAGTAATAATTTTAAAATATCTCTGTAAAAATATTTTAACAGCGTTAATCTTTTCCAAACACGATAGTATTCAAAAATAGCAAGAAACATTTTTTTGCTAAAAAATATCTAAATGGTTCTAAAAAAACACTTGCACAAATAAACATCCAAATAAACACAGTTTGAAAATTTTCTTTGAATTTGAAGTAATGTGAATTAAATATTTAACAATGATAAACGTGCATTCTTTACTATAAAGGGTGTTTTCTTTGGAGGTATAGAACTTTAAATTGCAATAAAACAACGATGTATTATTCGATTGACATGAATTTTTTTTATTCGAAAGATAATCTTGTGGCATTACATTTTAAATATGATTTCTGGCATAGGACTGCCACGGCTTGCTCGGATGTAGTCCAATCTGGACGTCCAATTTTCGATGACTTCTTCCAACATTTGTAGCCGTATATCGGCAATAATACGGCGAATGTTGTCTTCCAAATGGTCAAGCATTTGTGGCCTATCCGCATAGACCAATGACTTTACATAGCACCACAGAAAATAGTCTAGCGGTGTTAAATCACAAGATCTTGGAGGCCAATTCACAGGTCCAAAACTTGAAATTAGGGGGTCACCAAACGTGTCTTTCAATAAATCGATTGTGGCACGAGCTGTGTGACATGTTGCGCCGTCTTGTTGGAACCACAGCTCCTGGACATCATGATTGTTCAATTCAGGAATGAAAAAGTTAGTAATCATGGCTCTATACCGATCACCCTTGACTGTAACGTTGTGGCCTTCATCATTTTTGAAGAAGTACGGACCAATGATTCCACCAGCCCATAAAGCGCACCAAACAGTCAGTTTTTCTGGATGTAACGGTGTTTCGACATATACTTGTGGATTAGCTTCACTCCAAATGCGGCAGTTTTGTTTGTGGACGTAGCCATTCAACCAGAAGTGCGCTTCATCGCTAAACAAAATTCGCTTATGAAAATCGGGAACAACGGCAATCTCGTTTTGGGTCCATTCGACGAATCTACGCCTTGCTTGATCATATTTAAAATGTAATGCCACAAGATTATCTTTCGAATAAAAAAATTCATGTCAATCGAATAATACATCGTTGTTTTATTGCAATTTAAAGTTCTATACCTCTAAAAAAACACCCTTTATATATATATATATGTTGTTACTGGGATTAATTCATAAACTCCTTTGACAGAATAATCTGTTTATTTTTAAATTAAGAATAAATAAAGATGTAGAATAAAATTAATTAATTAAATGAACATTTAAACGTCGTTGCCTAATTGGCTTTCATTATTTTTAAAGAAATATAACGGCTCTGTCGATATGCGTCTGCTTCCCTTGCGGTCCCAACGGATTCTTCTCGGTTCTGATGTTCCTTCTATCGCTGCTCCTTTTCCCCGTCGGAGACATTGCCCTCTCTGGGGGGATGCCACGGGGGCTTGCAATAGCGCCTTCTACTTCACAATCGGCCATCCTGAAAATGAGCTGACCACAGCGAAAGAAAATCCAAAATGTTGTAAGCAAACCTATAAAACAAAAATTGAAAACAGTGAAAAGAAAAAATAACAAGTGCGATGCTTTCCAGTACTTCACACAGGTGTTGTTTTTCTGGAAGTAGTTCGTCATTGCTGCTCACAGCTATTCAAAAATAAAGCTATAAAAAGGGAAAGAGAAAAAGTTCAGTTCGTTTTTCAAAGTTCTGTTCACAGAGAGTCACTGTGGGGGGAGTACTCAAATTGCAGTCGTAAAATCGTCAGACATCAGCGGTTGACCACATCTTCATGAAATCAACAGCAGTGGATGTAAGATGAGGACCTTCGTGTTGACCAACCTTCTCCACTTCATATCTATCATGGGGTTTGACGGTCTTAATTAGGTAGGGTCCGTAGAAATTGGGTCGTAATTTGAGTCGTGTTCGGAACTGGGTTCTTTTGATTGTCACTGGTTCGTCTTTTTTATATATGTGTTGTTTGCGTTTTTTAACGAAGTGGGCTTTACTCTTGTTTGGCTCTTTCAACTTCGTATCCCAAATGATGGAGTTCAGGAACTCAATCTGTCTAAGCAAATCATTTTTCTCTTTGGCAAGGGCTTGATTCTCATCACTATAACTTATTTTATTAGCATTTCTTCCACTAGACTTTGACTTCTTAGCTTTGCGCTTGCTAGGGTTAATTTCTCGTTCTTTAGTTGACATCGATGTTTTAGGATGATCGTTTGATTCCGTTAGTGCGTTTACGATGAGTATTTTTTCTGTTAACGATGCACAATCAATTTCTTTCTCAACAAGCCGCTGTTCTGTAATTTTAAGTGTTTCTTGTAAGATCTCGTACTTTTCTTCAAGTTTAACTAACTTGTCAACGTTTTCTAAATTTGATTCTTCTAATTTATGCAATTTATTTAATAACGCCGTTTTTTCTAATGATAATGTAGATGTGTTACATACGTGCATTTCTAAATTTTTACATTTATCTTCTGCATTTTTTAATTTTAGTTGTAATACTTCTAGGGCATTATATCTTTTAATTCCGATTGGTTATGTGCCTTAGATACATTAATTAAATTAATAAAGTGATCCTTTTTCTTAGGTATTAATTCTATACCATTTGCACTAATTTTAAATTCAGTTTGTTTTAAAACATCAGTTCCAATAATTACATCAATAGTTGTTTGCGAATTGTTAGTAACATAAATGTCCGTCATAAATTTGTTATCTTCAATATCAATAGTGGATTTAAAAAATCCAAAGGTTTTAATTTCACTCTTACCGAAAGAAGTTAAATTTATTTTCGTAGGATTTAACGTCGGTCTTCCAAGAATTTGATGAACACTTTCGCGTATTAAAGTAATAGTACTACCCGTATCAATAAGAGCATCAAAATCATAGCCATTTATTTTAACAGTTTTACGCATTTCTGATGAGGAATTGATTTCATCAACAACTTCACTAACAACCTCATTAATAAGTTCATGTTTAGCATCAGGTTTTTTAAATACACACTGAGAGCTTTTATGACCAAATTGGTTACAATTAAAATTAATTTAAACCTTTATTTTTATGGTAACTTTCATTAGAAGTTTGATTAAATAATCCACAATTATAACAACGTATACGTACATCTCTCTTATTAACATTAGCATCATAAAATTGATCTTTATTATGAAATTTATTATCAGAACACATATTTTTATTAGATGTAGGAAAATCATACTGCTTAAATTTTGTACGTTTGTTTTCGTTATCAATACAATAAGAATTATTTTGCATAAAAACCTTTTCATATATTTTTAACTTTTCTTTAAATTCTGAAATACTTTTACATGCATATAATATCAATTTATTATGGGTAGAATCAGGTATACCAGTTATACAATACATAATTAAGCTTTGATCGTCTAAACGAAAGTGTGCTTTTGAAGCAATTTCACGCATGGCCAAAAATATTCAAATAGAGATTCCCGTAGGCGTAATTTCCGTTTTTGCATTTCCTTGTGTACGTCGTAAGAACAAAATAAATCTTCAAATTCTTCAATTAATGCAGCTTTTAGAGAAATATACGTTAATATGTTATGGAGAGTTTGGATAAAAGTCTTTGCAGGACCTTGAAGCAAACGTTTAACACAAATAATTTTTTGCAAATCAGATATGTGTGGGATAAAAATAAAGTTTTCTTCTACGTCGCGAAAAAAAGCTTTAACGCTGTAATTATCATTTCCCGTAAACGACCTCATAGTTGAAAAAAGGTCCTTTAACAAAAATGCATTCTCTTCGCTTCCTCTTTGGCTTTGATTTCGTTGTGTTTGAGGGAGGGGAGCAAAAACATCCTGCGGAGAGGGAGAGTGAAAAATTGGCGGGGTGAGGGGTTGTTTATATATTCGCGTCGTTCGTAGATTCTAGCGAAAAGGGCGCAGAGTCTTCGTCTTCGTCATCCGTCAATTGTTCGGTAAAATTATTTTTTAAAGACGCAAGGTCTGATAAATTTTTAAATATATGCTCGCTTAATTCTTTAGCACTTCCCGCGCAATTCAGTCCTAAAATAGTGCATACGGTAATAAGTTCAGTTTTCGTAAAGTCCTTTAAAATTTTATTCTTTCGTGCTTCAATGTCGTAATTCTGTGGGAAACCCGCGAATTTTTTTAACTCTTTTCTAGAAGATTTACTGTAGGGTTCGTCATTAACAATTTTGTGCAGAAGTTGCACCGTTGAAGCAGGGGCCATCTTTAATATGTTCGCAATAGCAGCAATTTCCTCTAGACAGACCATCGTAAATAAATATCTTCAGAACAATAAAGGAGTAAATTGGAATGGAACTCACCGTTGATGATTTCGTCGTTGTGGCTTGCGTTTTTGGTTCCGTCGTTGAAGCGTGTGTGGTCCACCAGTCTTGACTCGTCGTATTTTCTAAGGGTTTTTAATTTTAATTTAATTTGAGGCCGAGCTCCCAAATGTTATGTTGTTACTGGGATTAATTCATAAACTCCTTTGACAGAATAATCTGTTTATTTTTAAAATAAGAATAAATAAAAATGTAGAATAAAATTAATTAATTAAATGAACATTTAAACGTCGTTGCCTAATTGGCTTTCATTATTTTTAAAGAAATATAACGGCTCTGTCGATATGCGTCTGCTTCCCTTGCGGTCCCAACGGATTCTCCTCGGTTCTGATGTTCCTTCTATCGCTGCTCCTTTCCCCCGTCGGAGACATTGCCCTCTCTGGGGGGATGCCACGGGGGCTTGCAATAGCGCCTTCTACTTCACATATATATATATATAGCCATGAAGGCAAAATTATAATAATAAGCATAACGATGTTTTATTTTAATTTCCACCTCAGCTATTGTTATTAGAATCCTTTTATTTTAAATAATCAATAAATATTCCCTAAAGCTCATAAACATTCCGTATTTTAAATGAATTGCTATTGTTATTTATAAGCGACTGAAATTTTTTCTTAATATGACAGTCAATTTTTTATTTATTTATTTTTTTGTATAATAATGTAATTGAAAATATTTATGGAAGTATATGATGTATCCTCTTCTGGCTCCGATTTTATAGAACCTAATAGTTATTATACATCGGTAAATTTGGTAAGTTTTAAATTTTACTTTCAATTATCCCTGTATAATTTAATGAAATCAAATGAATCCATTTAATTAAGATGGTGCTTAAGAAATGCTGGATTTTTTAAGTAAATGTATAAAACTGCGTATCTTTTTTCATACACTTGCAATTTCTTATAAATTTTAATGTTTTCGACTAATAAAAATTAATATATTGTAATTATAATTTTTTTTATGATATCTGCAACTTATTCTTAATGGAATGACATAATTAATTTTTTAAAAATAGTATAACTATTTTTTTAAAAAATTAATTATCCAAAAGCTGCTAAAAATTACGCCACAAAAGTCTTCGTACACTTTACAAAAATCTCAACTTATCTTTAAATATCGTATTTCTTTCTTACTTTAGTACTTAGTAGGATATCTTTTTGTGTTCATAACAGCTTTGAAATGTCTTGGTATAGATTGAATCACTTTTTATGTAATTACCGCATCGATTTTCCTCCTTTCTTCTGTGATTAGTGTTTTTACTTCACATTTTGTGTTTATTTGTCACGTTTTCTTTTTTTTTTACATCAGAATCTCCCCCAATATGTTCTACTGGGCTAAATAAAGTGATTGAGGAGGTGCTTTCAAAATTTGGGGACAGTTATAGAGACACCAGTGGCGTACAATGAGAGCAGTTCACTTGGCGTCATTACCTTGTTAAAAAACTAAGTAGTCTGCAATATCCATATTTCCGGCGGTTAGTTTAAAATTTCTCTTTAAAATAATTAAATAGAGTTCATGATTCATAAAACCATGAAAAAATACCAAATTACTTAATTCTGAGGCCAATTTACACCCCCACATCAGAACACCTTCACTTCCATACTGAAGCATGGTGTAACGTCACGTTTCGAAAAACAACAACAACATCTGGTGTCGGTTTCTTTGTAGATTGACGCCCACACGTGCAATTTCCGATCCAGCGCAACCCCTGTTTGACCCCGAGGAATCTAGCGACCCGACCGGAAGATGAGAGAGAGAGATGCTTGAACTTGCACGGGAACGGTAACCAACGAAACCTCCTCTCACAAAATAGTGGACTCTAACAATCTAATTAATTTTAATAACTTTAATGTATCATTTTGTAAATAATTTTCAATAGTTGTGACGTAATAAATTCCATATTTTAATTCACCAAGAATACGCTACCGTTATTCTTTCAAACGTTACAGCTTAGAGTTTTGGTGGCTGCGCTTTGGGATAAAAAGTTAGCATTCAGGACCCGTGAGAGGAGGAAAATTTTGGATTTTACGGACGGACCGCAACGCAGGAGAAAAGAGATCTTCGGAAGCCGTGCTGCAAGTAAATTCAGCTTCGGAGAAAGAGAGCTGTCCTGCTCATAAAAGATCAAACTGATCTATAGTGTTAACGGCTAGTGTCCGATGGGAAAGCGATTTTCGGAAGCCGTGCTGCAAGTAAATTCAGCTTCGGAGAAAGAGAGCGTCCTGCTCATAAAAGATCAAACTGATCTATAGTGTTAACGGCTAGTGTCCGAAGGAAAGCGATTTTCGGAAGCCGTTCTGCGATTCAGCTTCAGCTTCGGAGAAAAAGAGCGTCCTGCTCAAAGATCAAACTGATCTATAGTGTTAACGGCGAGGTGTCCGAAGGAAAAGCGATTTTCGGAAACCGTGCTGCAAGTAAATTCAGCTTCGGAGAAAGGGAGCGTCCTTGCTCATAGAAGATCAAACTGATCTACATCTACAGTGTTAACGGCGAGAGTGTCCGAAGGAAAAGCGATTTTCGGAAGCCGTACCACTAGTGCACATAATTTGCTTCTGACAGCAAGCTGAGTACTTCAAATGGGTGAGTACTGTTATATTTTTGAGTTGCAAACTGCATATTGTATTAGGAATTTTGGTTAAAGTGTTCTTTAGAAATTTTGAAATACTTAGTGTTTTTTCTTGCATGGGAACAGTGTTATTTTGTTTCTAGAGAATTGTAATTGTATTTCAAGCATTGTGTGCAATTTTAGCTTAAGATTTATTGTGTTTTAAGTCTCTTGAATGATTTTGATTATTTTTAGTGTTAAGTTTTTCTTTTGTGTATTTCTGTGTATGCATGGGACCAGTGTTATTGTATTAATAGAGAATAGTAACAATAGTGCAAAATTTAGCGTGACATTTATTTGATATTGTTTAAAAAATGGCTTTCCTTGGTAAAGGAAAAAGCAAGACATGTTGCAACTTGCTGAGGAACTAGGAATAAATGCCACTTTAAACTATGACTGTCCCTAGCATAAAAATTGCAATCACTAACAGTGAAGGTTATGAAAGAAATTTGTTAAAAATCTGTATGAGACTATCATTGCAAACGGAAAAAGATTGGAAGAGTTAGAAAGGGCTGAAAAAATGAGATTGGAGGTTAGTAAAGGAGCAGGCATTAAAAAAGAGAAAGAATTACAGCTGAAATTTGATTTAGAAAGGTTTAAAAAATAGAATCCGGATTTAGGGTAAGCGATGAATCAAACGATTCTACAAATGCATGTTCTGTAACCTCTAATTTAAACTTAAAAAATTGATCCCAGATTTCGATCCTAAACAGTCAGATATTAGTTTATATCTAGTGATCTTTGAACGCCAGGCTAAAAAAGGGCGTCAATAGAAAAAAAAGAGTGGGTGGGGCAATTATTGGGTTTGTTACCCCTAGAGATCGTGCAATTTATTGCTCGCGAACCGGAGGAACAAGCCGAAAATTACGATTATGTAAAGAAATTATTACTTAAAAGATTCAAGTTAAGTCCGGAGGTCTTTCGGCAAAATTTGTCAACAATTTCCAGAAAAAATCCGATAGCACCTGGAAGGATTTCACTTTTTAAATTACGAATTATCTAGATGAGTGGCTGATTGGAAAAGTAGAAATAAATACCTTTCAAGATCTTAAAGATCTAATGGTGGTAGACCAATTAAAAAAGCGCCAATGCTAGTATGAAAGATCATTTTTAGATAATTGGGCAAACCTTAAATCAGCTACTCAAATAGCAGAACTCTTTGATAATTATGAGGATGTCCGGTGTGGTAAATTCCGAAACCCATGGGTAGGTGGGGCAGAAATGATAAAATTTTGACATACTCAGGGATCAAGGAAAAAGAAAATAGATTTGGAAAACTTCCCCCAGATCAGGAGCTTCTGTTCCAGGAGAGAGCTAGAGAGAGAACTTTTGAAAAACGCGTGATACAAAGATGTTATCATTGCAATATGCCTGGACATATAAAAGCCGGTTGCCCTAAATTAATAAAAACAAAACGACGGAAACTCTCAATAATATTGAAGGAAATGTAAAAAACGGATTTTCTTAATTCATATACAACAAGGGCTCTGTGAATGGTCACGAGATAGACATTCTTAGAGATACGGGAGCGACAATAGATTTGTATGTGCAAAATACATAAATCCTTCTTCTTTCTCTGGTGAAAATGTTTGGGTAAAACAACCGTTAAGCCCAGAATTAGTTTGTTTACCTTTGGCGGTCGTGAAATTTCCGGAAATTTTGGAACGGTGCAGACTAAGGCAGCGGTTTGTGGAAATCACTTAAATCAACACGGTCGATATTTGCTTGGAAATAAAACGGCCGAGCTAATAAAAGGAAATTTAGGCTATAATTTCTGCCAGTCGAAATATTGAATGCTGTCCAAACAAGGTCTCAAGTCAAAGCGGCTAGAGAAGAAAGGGGAATAGATAGTGGTGATGCTAAAAAAAGGGAAGATGAGGTTATAATTGTTTCTTCGGATGCAGAGGACGAAATTTTAATACCTGCACTCCAGGAATATGTTCCGGAATTAGCGCTGCTAAGGGTTACGCGAGAAAAATTTAATCAATGCTCAAAAAAATAGCGAGGAGATTAAACCCTTATACGAACAGGCAGCCAGTCAAGTGCGGGTTACCAATCAGGTTTATTCGCTAGAAGGAATTATTGGTCAAAAATCGTGAAGATAAGTTAGGTAACGTGGTGAAGTCAATTCTTTTAGCGTTACGAACTGTATCGCACGAAAGTACAGGTATACACCGTCAGAGTTGGTGTATGGGAAAAATTTGCGAACTCAGAGACGTTAGTAATGGAACATTGGATGGAACCGGAAGAAGAGGGTGATCTCTGTCACTGAATATATGTTTAAGTTAATAAATAGATTAAAAGATGTCAAGAAAGTAGCTATAAATAAAATGGAGGAAATGCAAGTTAAGCGAAAATTGGTATGACAAAAAACGCAGTAAAACGTGAATTTAAGGATGGAGATTTAGTCCTAGTGTTAGCTACATCCAGAGCAAATAAATTAGCAGTGCAGTGGATAGGTCCTGGGACAATTTTAAATAAAATTTCGGGAAACGAACTATTTAGTCGAAATCCCCGGCAGACGCGAAACATCTCAAATCTATCATATAAATATGCTAAAACCATATTACAAAAGGCCAGAACACGTTAACGTAATTATTAATGATGAAACAAAAAACTCTCTCAGACCAGGAGTTAAAAATCCTTATCTTGAAAACAATTCTCTCATTTATGATTTCGAGGACGTAATCAGGCTAGCGAGTTGAACAAATACCTTCGACAAACAAATAGATCGACTGCGCGAATTATTAAATAAATACTCTAAATGTTTTTCAAACAATCCCGGTTTAACTAATCTGGTTGAACACGAAATCAGTTAGTTAGCGATCAAATATTAGGACGAAGCCCTATCGAATGTCGCACCGACAAAATGAAATCTTAAAAAACGAAATTAACCGAATGTTAAAATTAGGAATCATTGAGGTAGGAGAATCGGATTACATGTCTCCTATGATTTTTAGTTGAGATAGCTGGGAAAGAACCTCGTCCCATGTATAGATTACAGGAAATTAAACGGGATCATTAGAACGGAATATTTTCCTCTTCCGAATATCGAAGAACGCGTAGAAAAAGTATCGGCGGCTAAATTTATTACCGTCTTTTTTGACTTATCTAAAGGATATTAGCAAATACCTTTTGAGTAAAAACAGCACAGCGATACGCAGCCTTCTGTACTAGCTTTGGTACATACCGACCCCTACAGGATGAGTTTCGGATTAAAGAATGCTCCATATTTCTTTAGTAAACTCATGGCTGAATTACTTAACGGACTAGAGGATTTCGTTGTCCCGTATCTGAGACGATATCGCAATTTTCTCAGATACTTGGGAGTCGCCATATTAAACATATGGAAACGGTTCTGCAGAGAATAAAGAGAGCTAAGTTAACGATAAAACCTTCAAAGTGTAAGTTTGCGCAACAAAATGTCAAATTTTTGGGTCATTGTGGGTCAGGGTTTTCGCACTCCTTCCGAGATCAAAGTTCAGGCTGTTCTAGAGTTCCCACCCCTCGCCAAAACCCAAATACGTGCTTTCTTAGGTATAGCGGGTTATTACCAAAAATATATAAATCTGTTCTCGGTAATTGCTGCTCCGTTGACGGATGCGTTGAAGGGAAGAGCAAAGAAGGGAGAAATTAAGTGGACGACCGAGTGTGAAAACGCATTTCGAGAACTAAAAGGAAACTAATTGATAAGCCCGTCTTGTACGCGCCAAATTTTGAACGAGAATTCATTGTTCAAACGGACGCTTCGAACGCAGGTATGGGAGCAGTTTTAACTCAATTAACTGAACAAGGTGAGGAGCATCCAATCCTTTACCTGAGTAAGAAATTTTCAGAAGGTAGGTAGAGAAAAGCGTTATTGTACGACGGAGAAGAATGTGCTAATGTTGTTTTTCGCAATTAAAAGGTTACATTATTACTTAGATGGAAATTCATTTTTAGTTATGACCGATCACAACCCGTTGGTGTGGTTGAATAGAAATGTTAGTTCTAACCCTAGATTGATGCGATGGGCTTTGGCTTTGCAACCATATAATTTTAGAATTGTACATCGGTCGGGTAAAGTCACAAAAATGCAGATAGTCTCAGCAGATCGGTGATAGATAATTAGGGTTTGTTAACAATGTTCTCTTGCTCATGAATAATAATTGTTACATATGTTTTTTAGTTAAAAGGTTAATTGTATTAAATTTTATTTATTTGCTGAGTACTGTATATCATCGAAATGCGATGCGTGTCAAAGATAAAGCATGAAAAGCTAAATGTATTAATAATGCATTTTGGTACAGGTTTTAAAATATACATGGTATTTAGGTGCACAAAGAGACATATTGTGAAAAATATTTTGTGTGTAAGGTTGTACACTCGCATCATATCAACATGTCGTTAGTATAATTTTATTTAAGTATTGTGGCGAAGAATATTTTATGTGCAAGGTCTTTACTTGCATTTGATATAACATGTTAGTTATAATTGATACTAGGCATTGTGATAGAGGTGTTTGTATTTTATTTAATGTATTGTATGTTTTCTTACATTGATTACATTGCTATTTCGTGATATAGATTTGTGGTAAGTCCTAGCAAGAACACTCACTCACTAGAAATAAGTAATTCCAAATTTAGTTCGGCGTTTTCTTTATAATTAAAATTGCAGCTCAGAAATATAGTAGTTGCTTGATGAAGGATGTGTCGGTAATCTGTCAGTTGTCTCATCGTCATCCCATTAAACTTTCTCAACGGAAAAGTTCAACAGAAGAGAGGCAAAAGCTGTAACGTCACGTTTCGAAAATAACAACAACATCTGTTGTCGGTTTCTTTGTAGATTCGACGCCCACGTGCAATTTCGATCCAGCGCAACCTGTTTGACCCCCGGGAGGAATCTATGACCACGACCGGAAGATGAGGAAGATCAGGAGGAGATGCTTTGAAGTCTTTGCACGGGAGCGGTAAAATTCAATGAAAAACCTCCTCTCACAAAAATAGTGGACTCTAACAATCTAATTAATTTTAATAACTTTAATGTATCATTTTGTAAATAATTTTCATTGATAGTTGTGACGTAATAAATTCCATATTTTGAAAAGTTCATTCAAGAATACGCTACCGTTATTCTTTCAAACGTTACAATGGGGAAGGAGCCTCTTGTTCAATATACCACCGGGGATTAAACTCATATTTTTCATTTACAAGCTATTATATTCCCATCGGAACCAAAAATGTGGAATTGTCTGTCATCCCAGTAAATTTGCTGTCAATTTTGAATTTTCTGAAACTTAATACCACGAATCTAGTTAGATCAATAAAACATGGAGGTAGAAGTGTTCTTGCGTGGGGGTGTAAATCGGCCACAGAGTTCGGTAATTTGGTATTTTTTGTTGATATTGCGAATCATGAGCTCTATTTAAATACTTTTAAAAGAAATTTTAAATTATCCGCCTTAAATTTGGATATTGGAAACGTTTTCATTTTTTAACAGGATAATGACGCCAAGTGCACTGCTCTCAATGTACGCCCCTGGTGTCTCTATAACTGTCCCCGAATTATGAAAACACCTCAATCACTTTATTTAGCCCAGTAGAACATATTTGATGAGATTTTGATGTAAAAAAAGAAAACATGACATATAAACGCATAATGTGAAGAAAAAAAAAAACACAGATGAATGGTGGAAAATTGATGCAGAAATTACAAAAAACTGATTAAATCTATACCAAGACAGTTAAAAGTTGTTATGGACACGAAAATATATCCTACTAAGTACTAAAGTAAGAAAGAAATACGATATTTAAAGCTAAATTGAGATTTTTGTTAAGTGTACGAAGACTTTTGTGGCGTAATTTTTAGTAGCTTTTTGATAAATAATTTTTAAAAAAAATAGTTATGCTATTTTTAAAGAATTAATTTTTTCATTCCATTAAGGACAAGTTGCGGATATCCTAAAAAATTACAATTACAAAATATCAATTTTTATTAGTCTAAAACATTCAATTTTATAAGAAATTGCAAGTGTATGAACACTTTTGTGGCCCACTGCATATATATATATATATATTAATTCTCTAAAAACAAGAGATAAACATTCATTAATCACATTCTAATATATATATACATATATATGTAAGGATAATTAAATTAGATTAAAGATTAAATTCCCTATCTAGCACTTGACTTACTTTCTCAGTTTCCATCTTCAAGTATCAAACTAATCACCCATTTATTTCTTCCGAACATATGGCCTAGCCAATAAACATGTCTAATTCCAGATCGTTAGATTTAATAGTCAACGTATGTCAGCATTAACTTGCAAGCACCCTCTTCAAAGCAGCGATACTTACCATATGTTTTTCAAGTGTTATCCACTTGAAACCACCACCATGGCGTGCTTTTCCTCCCCTGCTTCAGTGTCAGAACAGATGTACAAATGAAAGAATAAAGGTCGTCTTTTCACTTTTTTAATTTTAATCTGATTCTGTCTTAAAAATCATGACGGAATTAATATATATGTATATATATCTATATATATATATATATATATATATATATATATATATATATATATATATATATATATATATATATATATATATATATATATATACATATATATATATATATCTTGTTCAAATTTTCAATCTCTAAAATAAAATGCTTTCTATTCATCCAATTAAATACATTTTTTTAAACTTTCAGTGGATGGCATTTAATATTAATATAGTTTTTTCAATTATTAATTCATTAATTAAATTTAATTAATGAATAATTAGTAACAAACAAAAATAATGTACAACACCATATGTAAAAAGAAAAGTTGCTTGTTGTGTCCCTGTAGTGCAATGGCTAGCACGTTGGACTTGAAGTTTGAAGGTAGTGGGTTCGAATCCTATCTGAGATGGCTTAATTTATGAGATTGTGATTTGTGAATGTATAAATAGTAACAAACAAGATTAATAGTCCAATACCCTATATCGAAAGGATATTGGAAAATGTGCAAGAAAAATCGCTTTTGTTTATTTATTTTGTCACTTAATAGTGTGGTATGTGTGTATAATATTAATTTTATAACTATTTAATAAAAAGTAACTAAAAAATAATATTTTTATAAATATAAAACTAGTTTTCCTTCAAATGCTTTTTATTTAATCAAAATGTGTTTTATTAGCTTCAATACACCTTTCCCAACGAGATTTTAAGGGGAGTTGGAAACCTCTCTCTTTCTCTATACTGACAATGTTAAATTGGCTGTTTTCGATGTACCTTTTCTCAAAATCTTTTTTATGTACATGCTTCAAATTTTTCATACTATTAAAGTACACCTCTCTAATTATACTAAAATGAGCGTTTAGCTAATTTTGAATTTTTTAATAAATTATGAAATATTTTATCAAACATTGTGAAATTTGACCCATTTTTTAATTAAAAAATTTGTAAAAATTAAATGTTTGAGTTTTTTACAAAAATCTCATTTTAATATATATTAGACATCACTATAAATCATTCATAAAAAATTTACATACCTGTGAACAGTAGTTTCTCAGAAAAGGTACATCGCACATTAAAATTTACATTTTGAGATAAATTGATTTTAATGTATACAGTGTGAGACTACTAATCGATTAGGAAATAAAAAAATAAAAGGCTCAATTTAAAATAAAAGATACATGTATTGGTTTATATCGGTCGTTTCACTTTTAAGCAAAAACAAAGTAATTTGTTTACAATTTTCGCCATTAAAATGGGCGTGGCCCAAATTAAACGATTATTTAAAAATACGTTTTAAGGGCTTCTAAATACCCTAGAGGTTAAAGTACAAAATTTTTAGAAAGGTTATAATCTATGCAATTTGAAAATGTAAAAATCTGAAATTGTCAAAAAAATAAGAATTTGCCTTTCCAACACCCCTTAATGCATAGATGTCGTCTGCCTTATAGAAATTCTGTTCTTTAGAATAATAAACTGCGTTGTGTGCGCAATTTTTCAGATAGTCTTCATTTCCATACTAAAGGGTGTTTTTTTAGAGGTATAGAACTTTAAATTGCAATAAAACAACGATGTATTATTCGATTGACATGAATTTTTTTTTTCGAAAGATAATCTTGTGGCATTACGTTTTTAATATGATTTCCGGCATATAAATGCCACTACTGGCTCGGTTGTAGTCCAATCTGGACGTCCAATTTTCGACGACTTTTTCCAACATTTGTGGCCGTATATCGGCAATAACACGGCGAATGTTGTCTTCCAAATGGTCAAGCGTTTGTGGCTTATCCGCATAGACCAATGACTTTACATAGAATATAGTCTAGCGGGGTTAAATCACAAGATCTTGGAGGCCAATTCACAGGTCCAAAATGTGAAATTAGGCGTTCACCAAACGTGTCTTTCAATAAATTGATTGTGGCACGAGCTGTGTGACATGTTGCGCCGTCTTGTTCGAACCACAGCTCCTGGACATCCTGATTGTTGAATTCAGAAATGAAAAACTTAGTAATCATGACTCTATACCGATCATCATTGACTGTAACGTTGTGGCCTTCATCGTTTTTGAAGAAGTACGGACCAATGATTCCACCAGCCCACAAATCATACCAAACAGTCAGTTTTTCAGCATGTAGCGTGTTTAGACATACACTTGTGGATTAGCTTCACTCCAAATGCGGCAGTTTTGTTTGTTGACGTAGCCATTCAACCAGAAGTGCGCTTCATCGCTAAACAAAATTCGCTTATGAAGTCATCGAAAATTAGACGTACAGATTGGACTACATCCGAGCCAGCCGTGGCAGTCATATGCCAGAAATCATATTTAAAATGTAATGCCACAATAAATCTTTCGAAATCATAAAAAAATTCATGTCAATCGAATAATGCATCGTTGTTTTATTGCAATTTAAAGTTCTATACCTCTAAAAAAACCTTTATTTAGTATTTACATTACAGTTAGTGAATTCTTAAGGCACATCGATGCAAAAGTATGGGATTTTCAGATAATTCTTGAATTTTACTAGAAAGCGTTCTATTTAGCAATTTGTTTGGCCTTAAATCCTAATTGTCCTTTTTAATCTACTGTATCTTTTCATTTAGATTTGCTTTAAATTATATCTGTTTACCAATTAAATAATTGCTACAAATAAAGTTAAAATTTAATCCCTTGTCATTATATAAAATAATTCTTCAATGTGTAACGTTAAATTTTGATTCTTTTCCAATAAAAAAAACATTTACAATGAAACGTAATATATTGCATTATATGAAAATAACAAACATTTTGTGAGAAGTTAATACAGTAGAACGCTGTTTATCCAAACGTTTATTATCCGGAGTGTCAAATATCCAGACGATTTTTTTTGTTAACTGCATGTACTATATATGAATACGTTTTCAAACAGTGCAATTGTCCACAATTGTTTCGTGTGTGGCCAAAAGTGGCAATAAAACCCATCAGGGATATTTTGGGAATTTCATTTGTGTTATTTCGTAAACATCTGCGTGGAATATTTGGTCAGCTTGTTTCCAAGTGAGAGGGTGTATACGAGCTCTTTTATTGAGTTGTGAAGACAAAACTTGAAATATTGAACCGTATCTCGAATGGAGAAAGTGGAGCGTCTAGAGCACGGTTTTATAATGTAAGAAAGTCAACAGTTTTTGATATAAAAAACGGCCGAGAAACCATTTTAAACTTTGACTCAGAAGATGGCTGGAAGAAAAGAAAACCATTTACAAAGAAAAAACGATTTTGTTCTTTATCATGCACTCATCTTTTTATTTATAAGAAGAAACAAAAAGGTACCCAATGCCGGACCCTTTGTTGTGGTAGAACATGACAAATAATTTGTATTAGAAATTAGATTGTAAGTTGTTACTTATAGCAGTATGCAAGCTGATTGAACCATCTTTAAACAGGTTTCAATAATGCGATGAATGAATTCATCTAGAAAATAATGGCTTGCGATGCAGAAGACTGAAGAAAATATGTTAAAATGATGACGAGATTTCTTCAAAAGAAGTAATCTGGAATCAAATGGGTGAAGACGTTTCAAAATTTCGGCGACTAGCATTTTTACCCTAAATGCTGAAGCGTCTTTCTGTTTTAACACATCTATGCAGTTTGCTTTTTTCAAAAAAGTTCAATCCATATTGAACTACTGCTCAATTTACAAGAATCAGAGACTTGAGAGAAAAAGAAGTAAATGAAGTCCCATCAAAAATAAGTACAACAAAGGTAAAATTTCGACAACTTTTGCAACTGATTTTGCTTTTTCTTCAAGCACATCCCCACATGTTTTTTTAGCATTCATATAGTGAACGGTTTGTTATATTGCATGGATCGCATTCGTTTTCGGTTGCATGCCAAAAATCGCGTGTCGCGGTGCCAATGGTTCCCACCCCTGATTCGCATAAACACTGTTGTACTGTTACATTACTTCTTAAAGCGTAACACATTCAAAATATAAAATATCAATGCGTACCTTCAGCAGCCATTTACAGCAAAAGCAAAATCAGGTTTTGATTTCCTTCAATTTGAAAATATTTGTTCATTTTTCAATTTCTTAAAACTGTAAAAGAAGTTTTCTCAAAACTCATGGATCATGTTTGGGCCATTTAAAAACCTATGCTAAGATGAAGTGAAAACCAAATAAATAATTAAATCTAGTTTACTGTTTTATATATTGAGAATAAAACAAGTTTATACGCTGATATAAAATATAGAAAAATTGTCCGAAATATCTTTACTAAATTCAAACCAAATAGCAAAATGAGGCACTTCTAAAAATCATTTATTGTTTACGAATGTATCTGGTAATGGATATTAAAAATAAACTATATGAAAAAGAAAATATATATATATTATAGTGGGAAAGTGGTAATTTTTACAATAACTATTGAGCCACAAGCATAAGTCTGGGGCTCATATTCTCCACCCACTGGGCATTGACGACAAAATAGCCAACCGGATTCAGGGGCATCGCTAAATTGAAAAAGTGTGCGCTTTTTCGGACTAACACTTTACAAACGGCTCTAGACTTACCACTTAATTGGTGAGCATCAGCTCATATACTTCAGCTGGTTAATGGTCACAGCGTTCATGGGATTTCTTCCAGGCCTTGACTGCGTACAGGGCTGTTGCGTCTACCAGTATCAAAAACAAAAGTCTTTTGATGTGGAAAAAACGTTCACGAAATTGACAATGAAAAACTTTATGTGATACATATTTCATCGATCAGGAAACTTGAGCGTAAGATTTATTCGTAATTAAATTTTTTTCGCATCCTTATGCAGAGGTGCGTTCACTCCAGTTTAAAAATCCCTTCAGAATAGAATAGAAAAGTCGGAATGTATTATTGATGATGAAGCATTTTTTTTAACCTGTAAAAGTTCCGATTTGGATTCCTGTTCTAAAACGTTATAGCCTTGAACGATGGTAAGATCAAACAATATAACGAGGAATTCTTTTTTTTTAAAACACCCTGTTTGTACCTGACCGCTTCATTTGCGCCCATTTAACTTATCAAAAAAAAAAAAAAAAAGAAAGCGTGTATCAGAGTGAACACGCGTTAGAAGTTAACTTCTTTGGCTTACATGTATTGAATAGTATAATAAAGTTTTATTTTGAAGTAATCTTATATATAATTAACAAATTTATTATTATCATTATTATTTCAAACTGCATTTAAAAAAACTAATTAGGATGGAAAAGGTATAAGTATAAACAAAATTTTCATTTTCAATACATGATACTAAGAAAAATTTTATTGTATGTATTTTGAGAAAAGTATCATCATTATTAGTCTATTTCCATTATGCTTATGGGTGCTTCAGTACATATTTTTGTTATCAAAGGCTTGTGGCAACTAAAGTATGAAATGTAGATTTTGCATTCAATATCGCTTAAGTATCTGGAAAATACTGCATCAAAAGTAGTATTTGATTTTGTCGTTGATATTATTCTGTTGTTTTGTAGAGATAAGGTGAAATTGTCTTTTAAAATTTCAGTCAATTGTAGAGATTTGTGTAAAGCAAAATTGGCATTAAAATCTCCACTTAAAATCATAGGTATTTTATCATAATTTTTATTAAGTAAAGCAGAACCTCTTGATGTGTATGGTAATAATGATCGATGAAGGAACTCGATAATGTCATCCAACTTTTTGTTCGGAGTAATATATACTGCTACAATTATAATTTTTTGCTCATTATCTATTACGCATTCAGCCAAGCACAAATCCCCCACTGAAGATTGTATGGTACCATAAATATCAGATTGACTGACAGAACATTCCATGGAGGAAGTTATAATGTTAACAGCATCGCTAGAATTTTAATATAACGCAACTCCTCCTGCTCTCATATTTGGTCATTTATACTTCACAATGCAGTTGAAATTTGGAATAGATATATAACTTTCATTTCCCAACCAAATTTCTGATAAAACAAAAATATTTGAATTTCTTATTACTGAATCTTGTAAGTCTACAGCGTGAGCTGTAAGACTTTGGCAATTGAAAGTAAAAATCGATAAACCTTGTCTGTTCGTTGTGAAATTAATCAAATCTTCATTGATAGTTTGTAGTTTGTTCAATGAAAGTCGTTTAAACTCCTCTTATTTTCAAATCAATTGTTGATGACGAAAATCGTTTTCGACAAAAATGTAAAATTTTTGTTTTATCATTATTTTTGTGGTTAATCAAATACATAATATAATATATGTTTCAATAATAATGAAATACATTCTGCTAATTTACGTGATAAAATGCAACGTATAATTTTTATCACTATAATGGTTGTGACTGTTAAAATAAATATTGCGTCGATCTATCTTGTATTTGTAAAAGTGTTTTTCAATTTCAAGTTTATATTTATATCTTTATTTTTTTAAAAAAACTTAATAATTGTGAAAAAGCACAAAAAATGCACAAACAAAAATGCAAATGTTCCAACGAAACGTGAATTACGAAAACGCTTTGAAGTATTCATTAATGTAAAGATAAATTCTTGCTTGTAATAATAGTGATAGGGTAAATTAAAGTTTTTTATGTAAAAATATTAAAATTTTGAAATTTTAAAAAAATTTGCGTTTACGCAAACATTACATTGCATGGAATGTTTTTAAATTTTTAAAAAAATAAAATGCATGGAACATTTTTTTTTAAAAACTACTCAATTTTTTTTTCTTTTTATATGATTATAGCTCTAAGTTACATAGAGCCAGTAAAAATTTGGGGCATGTTTGTAAAAAATTTTACTGCCCACTGTTGTCTTAAAATACAAATTAATGAAGCACTATATAGCACTTTCACAACATTCAAATTAATTACACCAAAGCATATATATGATTTAAAAACTCACTTCTTAAACTGGATTTGAAAATTCCATTCGATTGAAAATTTAGTAAACACAATCATTTATTGCCAAACTATTGGAAGAAATGTTGTATTGCCACTAAATTTTAAAACAATAGATTGTATTATTTCCTTAAAAGAATTTTAAAACTGTATATCCAACAAACTCTCCTTAAACTAATTTTTGACAGATTTTGAACCATTTAAATGCCTACTTCGGATAGATTAAATACTCACTTCCGATTTTTTTTAATTCATAAAATTGATTATATTTTGACTTCTAGGTAACGTAAAAAGAAAACAAAGTATGTATCGCAAAGCTAAAAGAGGAAAGGCTTGTTAAAGCTGCTGTTGAATGAGGAGAGGGGTGGGTGCTAGTTCAGGGCTAATAGACGAAAAACACAAAATAAATTTTAAAAGCCGTAATTTTTAATCTATTTTTTCAATTTTTGAACAGATTACGGATAATACTATTCTACATATGGAGAAAAAGTTTCCTTAGATTATTGTTATAAATAATGAAGTCATTAAATATTTAATTAAAATTTTGAGTATTTTTTGAAAAATCGCAAAAAAAAAAAGAGATTTTGTCACTTTTTTTATGACTGATTCTAAAAGAGAAAAGCATGAACTTGCTTAGAATAAAATATCAATTCATTAACTCGAAAGGAAACTTAAAGGGAATGATTTAGAAACCATTTTTATAAAAGTGTATCAATTTTGACTCATCTTAAAAAAATCGTAAAAAAATAGAAAATATCATTATTTTGTTAAAAAAAATATACCATATCGTGGCGAAAAGAATGATCTTTCCTATTCTGTAATTATTTTTTGTTTGAGATAGATAATATGAACTAAATGGCGTTTTTTAAAACGAGGGGAAAATTCGGAACTTTATTCATTTCTACCTTACGTTCATCGTTAACCGTAACTGATAACGCGTAACGGAAATTTCTCCCTATCATGCCATAAGAAATTAACTTCAATAAACATGTTTACCGAGTTTCAAGTTTATAGGTCTTGTAGTTCAAAAACGAAAAGTTTTTATTTGAACTCCCTCCCCCCTCCATTCCTTTTCAGCTGATTTTCACAAAACTTCTTAGTAGATCTCTTCTCATCCGGACTAATATGCTTTCGAAGTTTTAAATGCCGGTCTAATAATTCAAAAATAGTAATTTCTTGTTAATTAAAACGCCCTGTTACTCCTTGCAACTTCCTTTTGGAATCGATTCGCACGAGACACATTCTTAGTGGATCTCTGCTACATAAAAGCAACTTGCTTACCAGGTTTTATATATATATAATCATATGTAAGGTTGTGGCCGAGTGTGGTATTTGTGGAGTGGTTTCAAGAAAACATTTTCAGCGGACGTTCATCTTTTTATTATGAAGAACACATATTGACGAGACAAGCTTGCGACGATTACAAAGCAAAGCTGACAACGACAAGCAGCAGCGGCTTGCTGGAGGACGCAAGACAAAGAAATCGATTATACAAGATTTTCGCTTTTATACCGGCAGTGACTATTATGTAATAGTGGTTCTGTTAGGATGGAATGGGTGGGACAGGGATTTCGGACTAGCCGATTACGATTAAGATTACAGTGTTATTTTTAAACCAAAGAATTAAAGTTTGCTTAAATATTAATAAAAATAGTTAACAAAAAAGAATACTATAGGGAATTATTACACACACACACACACACACACACATATATATATATATATATAAAGTATAATGTCCTCTATCTGAGATTTTACAGGAATTTTTATTTTGTAATTACTTTTTTAATACTTTAATTGAGACTTTCTTTGAAATTTTATCGAAACTGACCAATATTTCTTTCTTTCAATTCCTACTATTAGTTCAAAATCGCCCTATACATATCTTGATCAAATTTTCAATCTGTTAATAAAATACATTTTAAAGCACTCAAATGAGCTGAAATTTTATGTACAAGATTATTTTGGAGAACAATACGTTAATTTAATTGTAGTTAATAAAAATTAATTGATTAAAACTATAATTATTCAAAGAATTACAGGTAAGCCACGATGGCATCATTTTGGGCGATTTAGCGACCATTTTAGTGACTTATGTGAAATTTTTAGAAGATTTTTTCTCACATTTTAAAGCACTCATTTGAGCTGAAATTTTCTATACACGACGGTTTTGGGTGGCAATACGATATTTTAATTAAAATTAATTAAAATTCATTGACTGAAGTGAATTATTTAAAGAATTACAGATACAGTCACGTTGGTTTCATTTTAAGCGACTTGGGTTAAAACTTTAAAACTTTTTTTCTCTCTTTTAAAGAATTCAATTGAACTGAAATTTTATATACACGATTATTTTGGATGAAAATGTTATACTTTAATGAAAATTATTAAAAAATTAATTTGCCACTTAATATTGAGATTCTGTCATATTTATATTAATTGTAATTATTTGATAAAAAATAACTAAAATAAAATTTTTCTGAGTTGACCTAAGTAGGAATTGAGTAAAATTTTTTTTTATATTACTTGTTATAGAAATAGCTCGGATAGCTCATAGTTCCTGTACTTTATAAGTAATAAAAAAAATCTTTGTTTATATTAAAAAAATAACTTATTTTCCCAAAAGAATATTGCACGCTATTCCATGATTACTAAAAGGATTTTACAAGCCTTTTCCGAGCTTATCATATCCACATGTTTGACTTTAATTTCATTCTCTATAAAACTTTACGTACCCAAACACTTAAAATTACTTTTTGAAGTTAATCGAATTTTTTACGAATCAATCCGTTGATGCCAATTTTGAATAACTTAAAAAAAATTGGGAAAACAGTTTACCTTTTGTGTAAAGTAAATATAGTAGTGTTTGGTTTAGCAAATATGTCTGAAGTAAAAAAAAAGAAAGTGTGTGTAATGTACTCACGTAAGAAGTTATACGTTTTTTGGGTAAAAAGATTAAAATCTTTTTAAAAATCTGGATCAGAGCAAGCTGGGACAAGGACGAAAGGCGGTCACAAGCAGAGTTGAACAATACTAAACTTGTCAATCGGACCAGCCAAAACCGAGATAACTACGATTTGAAGAAATTTAAACACCCCCGCACAGGGACAATAGGACCAATAATAGGGGGGGAGGTAACTCAAATTGAATATCTCGGCGAGAAGAATCATCCCAGAGAAAATTAAGACCCCCCTCTCGAAGAGCCCCCGAGTTATGATCATTTTAAAATAATTAAAACATTTATAAAACAATAAAATAAAATAGAAGCAGGGCACCCAGCAACTTGAAACTCAGCCTGGTTGTAAGGAAACTAGAGGAATCCATTCGAACCGGTCCGGAGTCTGTAGTTTCAAATGGAGTGGCGCTAGCTCGGGAAAGGAAAACGAAACTAACACCCTGGAGGTGGAACAAACGTGACGTAAATGGTCACGTACATCCCAACGATATACAGAGTAGTAGGTGATCCCAAAGTTTCATCCTTCTATCACTGTAATATCGTGACGTCATCAAAAGATCGAACCCCATGGGAATAATATGAGGATTATAATTTTAGTGATAACGCCCCCTAGGATCACTATTTACTCACGAATTATAACAGATGAAAGAGTTCAACGAGGAGAACGTATGTTCCGAGTTTCATTAATGAATCTCAAAATTTCTCGGAGCTATGCGGGTTTTAAAAATATTTAAAACTTTAAAATAATTTTAAACTGTGTTAAATATGGGTGAAGAGAGAGAAATGGGGCTGAGGAGCTGAAAAAATAATCTAGGATGCTCATCGGGAGAACAATCGGATTTAGTCGGTGCGGTCGATCAAGGTGGCATAGGATTCGAGTTATTATTGGGAAAGCCCTGTAAGGGGGGGAGCACTGGAGGGCACCAATTCCACGTAAAACTCGCGTTAATATGAAAATATGACGCACTTCCAAAAATCAAGTCCCAAGTTCAATTCCATAGGAAGCGAAATTTTTTCCAGTCCCCATAGGATTAACATGGGAGCATGATATTTTAGTTCTTAAGCCCTCCCCATGTCTACACAATGGGAATGAAGTAGATGACTGGATGGATCTCGACGAGTGGAACAGTTGGTTCAAATCTCAAGTCTGAGACCTCAAACAGGAGCCAAGATATTGCGAATTTAAAGAGAACTTGGGGCTCTTTGAACAACTTTATTTATGTATTTAAAAATTATATTTTAGCATTTTATGTAATGCTTCTATTCTAGAAAATGATACGAGAGATGAAACTGTTCACATATTATTCACATAATTTTAAAAAGAAAATTTTTTGAAGCAAATTTGGAAAATTTTAAAACCCTACTCCTTCCGTAAATATTAATTTTTTGACCTGAATTTTTTTTGCAATACTATTATGGATGTTTTAAATAACTTAAGGGATACAGATTTTATAATAACTTAATTCGCTTTCGAGAAAGAAAAAATAAAATGTTGATATGCGTGCTAAAAATCAACGAAAAAGTCAATATTTCTTAAATTTTAATTTTTTTAAAAAATAGCATTCAGTTTAAAGCAAAGCGGATAACTAATTTTATTACATGCTTTATATATAACATGCAGGAAAAAAAATGGAAGTGATTGGTATACAATTGTGGGAGGAGTAGCATTTTGAATGAACTAACGTTTCAAAAAACACAAACTGAGAAAAACCACTTTCAAGTTTATAATTCTAAAAAAATAATTATAATAAGCTTAAATAAACTTAAAATACCACTTTAACATCTTAGTTATAGACATTTCTTTAAAATAATTGCATTTTCATATTTTTTCATCCCATACATTTTTATAAATGATCAATTTTTAGAGAGTGTTAATTGCATAAAAAAACTCACGAAAAATGTTAATTTTTTTTTTTTTTTTTTTTTGTGTCACGACAGAAACTTTATTTTTTTTTCCTTCTTATAGTATTGAAGTATTATATTTGCATGAAACATATCAGGAATAAGAACTGAAATTATAAAATTAATATAAAATGCCTTAATTCAAAAATTTTACATGCACACATTTCACAAAGGAAAAAATTATTGTATTGTATTGCCTCGGTAATATTCTGCTTTTTTATGCTATTATTTCTCCTTAAAAAATAGATTTTTTTATCAAAACGCTTTTTTTTTAGTTTTTTTCCTAAAAAGAGGGTGTGGCTGAATTGCCTAATTTGTATTCAAATGAGGTTTTATTCAACTTCTAACTTTCCGATATGCACAAATGATATATCAATCGAAAGATAATAATGCAAAAAATAAGATTAAACAAAAATATAAAAAAGTGATATGTTTGTCATTTTTGGGTTACCAAGTCCTCTTAAACAAATTTAAAAAGTTTAAAACAATTAAAACTATGGAAGAAATAGCCCTATGACCATGAAATTATAATAAATGGAAGAGCAGTTAGAGAGGGATCGAATGAGCCTAGTCCGAATGGACTGTCAGGCTTGGGTTCCGAGATATTGGCCAAAATCTGTAGAGGGGAGGGGGAATGCACCGTGGAGGGAATACGTCCCAAGAGATATGGTTTTTAACAGTAGTTATTACGATCCCCCAATATCAGTCCCCTACCAGCAAAAATGTGGCATGTTAAAATATTATCACAAACTGATAACTTCTGAGCTGCTAAACGGTTAGAGCACTGCTCTATCATGCAGACGGGTAGGGTTCGAGCCTCTCAGATACTTGTTTAACTTTAATCATGACTTCCGTTATATATTATTCTTGAGTTCGAGCCTCCCAGATACTTGATTAACTTTAATTATGACTTTCGTTAGTTATTATTATGGACAATTGCAAATTATGTAAATTAAATTTATGTTCATCCTCCCCAGGAGGTCATTCTAGAACTCTCCACCAGGTGTGGATATAAAAGTACTCCAGCTGGATTAGTCTTCAATTGTTATGCTGCCCGTGTAAGATACTACGACAAAATAAACCTTGCATTGGGTAACATTGCTTTGTTCCTTTCTACGTGACAATATTAGACAACGGTATGCACGCGCATCCGTGACGGTGTACGCACGCATCGTAAAAATTTATCCTCCTCTTTTTTTCCAAACGCGCAATAAGAAGTATAACTTCAAATAAACGTAACAAGTTGCAGTGGCGTACACAAGCGGGAGTTGGGAGTCAAACCCCTCGTATACACATTGGCGTAACGTACACATCCCGCATCACTGATGCGCCCAGAATTATAGGGGGCCCTAAGCCTGTTATGTTATGGTTTTCTAATCCTTTATGAGATTCGGCTTGGGGTCCAAAACCTGGTTTTGCAGAAGGGCTCCGTTACGCCACTGCCTGTTCATCAGCAGATATTTAATTTTTATGATAATGCTAGGTACTCGCCTCTTTGATCTACGTGGTGTTTTGAAATGTAAGCTCCTTCCATAAAAGTTTTCTGCGTGCGCCAGTGATACGTTGAAATGGGCAATGGTTCCAGTGGAGAGCACGATAATCAGCTTTTGCGTAAAATATTAGTAAAGAACACATTCGGCGAAAAAGATTTTTAAAAATGGAATTAATATTACAGTTTGCTTTAAAAGATTTGAAGAATGTTTCTTGTTTTAATTTTTTACGTTATCTGCTTAATATGTTTTTAAAAAAATGTTAATTTGTTTCTAAACGGGTGAAAATATTCTTGCAATAAATTTGTTTCTTATTTCGATTCCAGTATTTTAATGGCGAATGGATTTTAAACTTTTATATTAATATAAAAAAAACTTTTCCTTCATCGAATATTTTTATTTTCTAAATATTTATTTTTAAATTCATTACACAATCACTTACATTTATTCACTTTCGCCCTCAAAAAATTATAATTATAAACGTCAAATTGTTATTTCTAATAAATTCTGATTTCTTGCAACATGTGATAAAACATAATATCACGTATATACAAGGTAGGATTCAAAAGTTTCCGCCGAGTCTATAAAAAATATTATCAATTAAATCGCAGAGATACATCCTCCTTCTCGAAATAAGACCCTTGAGCAAAAATACACTTTTCCCATTGTTTGTAAAGGTCATCAAAACATATCTGGAATCCATTTTTAGTTATGACCTGTAATTCAGCCTGCGATGCACTTTTCTCTTCAAGGCGGAATTTCTGATTGCGGAGATAGTGATTATTTCCACGCTGCCGGTGCTTTTTGGATTGCTGGGGGATCGTATAAAAACGCCATCTCTCGTCCCCAGTAACAATTCTACCAAGTAGGGAAGGATCTTTGGCAACAGCCGAGATTAAGTTTCCCACCAATTCCATTTGAACTACCTTTTGGTTTTCGTTAAACATGCGAGGAATGATGTATTTATACACCTTATGCATTTTAAGATTCTTAGTTAATATCCGTTGACCCGTTGCCTTTGTTGTCCCAATTGATTCTGCTACTTGCGCTGTTGTTTGAAGCCTGTTCTTAGTAACCTGGACAGAATCCTTTTCGATGTTTTCAGCGGTGAGGGAAGTTTGTGGACGTCTAGAGCGTTTGTCATCTTCGACACTTTCCCTGCCTTCTCTGAATCGTCTATGCCCCTTAAAATCTTGTTTTTGCAGTAATGTATGTCTTCCGTACACATGTTCAACATTCCGTATGTTTCCGAGCACTCTTTTCCAAGCGAGCACAAAAATTGATATTCATTCTCTGCTCAACAAACACCATTTTCTTCAATCGCCGGTTACTAAATGCATCCATTAACAAAATAAGACGCCATGGCGAGCCACATACCACGTGATTTAGAACAAACCACTTTTAGAAAAGGGGGAGAACGCAGTAACACAGAAATGTTATCGCAATCGCTCTACTGCAAACATTTTTCACGTTATAAACCCTTTCCGGTAACTTTTGAATCCTTCTTCGTAAAATGAGGTACTACTATAAATACCCTAAGTGATGATTATGTTTGAATATTATGAGAAATTCATTACACCCTTTTCCCCCGCAAATATTTCCTTTATTATAAGATGTTTCATGTTTTTTTTATAGAATTAAATTTGAAAATTCCTTGGTAATTTTAAAAAATGTTTTTAATATATATATAACTAATAAGACAAAATTCCAAAACGAGCAACAAAGAATGATATATTCATATTTTATTCAAATGTTCTTTCAGAATTTTATTTTTGGACCCCATTTGCAGAGAATTCAGTATCTTTCGACGAATTTTCCTTGTTTATGTGGAGGTCATCTGAAAAAAAAAAGGAATTTTTAAATAAATAAAAATTTAAGCTTACACATAAATTTCTTTCAAACAATATCATTCATCAATCGATCATCATAAAATAACAATTTTTCAATGTCACCGTTCTTCAAATGGTATCAGAAAATGACTTTTTAAGAATGTCATGTAAAAGCATGGATTATATATTTTGCTTTAAGGCAGTGTTTCTCAAACTGTGTGGCGCGCTTCCCTAGGGGGGAGTGATAACCCAATGAGGGGGGGGGGCAGCATATCAAAAATAAAAGATTCAAAAAAATTAATTTACAGAAATTAAGCATATATATATATATATATATATATATATATATTATACTGGTGTGCAAAACTTAAGCAAGAATGTAAAAATTAAGCAGATAACCATGAAATTGCAGAAAAGGAGGTCTGGAGATCAGTACAGTGAACACGTAAGTCAGTAGAAACGTCATGCGTATGCAAATATCAGGAACGAAACGTCAGAAGCGACGTGGGCGTACGCAAAACGCGTGATGTCGGCGCGTGCTGTTCAACAGTAAAATAAAATGAAGGACGCAGACGCAATTAAACATATTCGCTGCAAGTGCCAGTGAGTCAGTTCGTGAAATATGGCTAGAAGAAATCACCTGGACGACTTCACCCGTGTAAGAATGATCGGAAAGCTGGCGGAGGGGCGTACCGTCACCAGTGTAGCTGCAGAGTTCGGAATCAACAAAAGTGTCGTTTCGCGCGCTTGGAAAGCGTTCCAAACCACAGGTACAGCTGTTAGAAAGGTTGGTGGTGGCCGCCCGAGGACGACAACTGCAGAGGATTGACCGATATATCATCCTGCAGGCGAAAAGAGGCCGACGGCAGTCAGCAAGCGTCATTGCTCAGCAACTCTCTACAGCAACGGGGCGACAAGTGTCACGGTTTACTGTGTCCAGATGCCTTCACAAAGAGGGCCTATTCGCCCGCAGTCCTGAATGCTGCCTCCCGTTGAAAGTTGACCACCGACGCCACCGTTTACAGTGGTGCAGAGAGCACAAAAACTGGACAACTGTCAATGGAGTCGTGTCCTCTTTACGGATGAGAGTCGGTTCAGTAGCAGAAGCGATTCTCAACGCGTTTTGATTTGGAGAGAGATCGGGACACGCGGTTTTATACCAGTAACATCAAGGAAAGACACCATTACGGTGGTCCTGGAGTTCTTGTCTGGGCAGGCATTGTGCTGAACGGGCGAACTGAGCTCCACATTTTCGATAGAGGGTCTGTAACCGGGGATCACTATTGTGAGGAGGTACTTCTTCCCCATATGCGTCTGTTCCGAGGTGCCATTGGCCCAGACTTCATTTTTATGGATGACAATGCACGGCCACATCGGACTCTTGCTGTTGAGGAGCTGCTGGAAAGTGAAGATACCCCTCTAATGGATTGTCCAGCGTACTCCCCAGATTTAAATCCCATCGAACATGTGTGGGATGCTTTGGGGAGACGTATTGCAGCACGCTTACATCATCCAGAGAACACCCAACAACTCAAACGGATGCTGATTGAAGAATGGGCACTCCTACCACAAGAAATGTTGCACCAGCTTGTTCTGAGTATGCGGTAACGGTGCGAAGCAACCATTGCAGTGAAGGGAAGGCATATACTATATTAAGGAACATGTGCTTGTTGTTCTTCCTGTTGGATAGACCATCATGAGTCACGATACTATGCGTTCAATAAAGCTTGTTTTTTTATTCCATACCGTATGCATTGTATTCCTTTTTCAGCGCCGATGCTTTCGTCATCCTTTACGTACATAATACTCTCCCTCATTTCTGAATTTTATGTCCCTCAGATGATTTTTCGTGAAGTTATGGCAATAAACCCACCTGTTGCTTAAGTTTTGCACACCAGTGTGTATATATATATATACATATTATATATATATTTATATATATATATATATATATATATATATATATATATATATATATATATATATATATATAAACAAAATACTTTCTGACATAATAAAAAAATACAGATTTACACTGATATGATTTATATATATCATCTGTCAAAGGTACGTCATCAAAAATAAAAGATTCTACTTCAAACGCTCATTAGCTATCTTTGATTCTATAACCAAATTTAAAAAAATATCTTGTTAGTTTTGCTGTAATCCCACGATGAGAGATTTTTTTATTACGTTTCTTTTAACCTAAAATATTACTTTAGCTGACCTTCGAACTTACTGGTATGGTTATCTTCGTCCCTTTTTTTAGAGAAGTTGTAAATAATATATTTCTGTTTCGCCTTTTTCCATGTGAAAGAGTTTTATGATATATGGATAAGCATATTGAGCACTTTGAAAAATTATTTATCCAAGATTTATTTTTATGAGTATTCTGAAACATATATTGCATAATGAAAAACGTTGAACACAATTCTCTTTTAGAACTAATATCCATATTTTTATATTAAATACACTTAATTGAATGTTAGTGAAAAGTGTCTGTAATTTGTGTCCTTTATCAAAGGCACGCACATTTGAAACAATTTAGTTCAGTTTTACTGGATTTCTTCTCAAAGTTTCGAAGACAAATTGAAAAGTCCTTGAAATAGGTAAGTATATTTTCTCTTGGTTAAATTATTCACTGAAATTGTGATTTTTATTGTATATAGTAAAAATAATTGTAAAAAAAAGGATTGGGGTGAACATCCGCAGGAACATTGACGTTAGTATCGAGTGCACACTTGATCCTGGGCTAAAAAAATTTTGAAGTTTTCTCGCTTTAAATATTTAAAATAACACAATTATTCTTCATTGGAATTTTGAATTCTTTTTCATTATTTAACATTAATTCTAAATGCTAATTCTGTGAGGCTTAAAATTACAGTTCATTCAAAACTATTTATAATATGAGCATTCATTTCAAAAAATCATTTTACATTTTTGTATACATTGTCATACACTTGGTTTTACTCTCCTTACAAGTAAGCTATTATGTCTAGAATAATGTATTATTTTTAAAAAAATAAACTCGTGTGAAGAGTGGGTACTTCAGCCAGTATAAGAACAAATTTAATAATTATTAGTGACTTCCATGGGGTTGCCTTGCAGAGCAAAGTTTTTCAACGGAAGGCTTAATAATAGAAATTGACACTCTTTCTTTTTCTATATTTAGCTGAGATTTATATTTTGTCTTCAAAACAGCCACGGCAGAAAATCCGGTTTCACAAAGAGGTAGGATGTTGAAAATTGTAATAGTATACGAAACGCTTTTGTTTTCAGGGCAGAAAATTCATCATCCACCTCTGCCCAAAATTCAAAGGGCTATTTATTTCAAAATTGCCTTTTAACTATGCCACTGGATGTGAAATCTATGAAAATTTCTTCTTCTGCAGTTGAGAACCCTTTTGAAGTATTGTGAAATGAATTCCTAACCCATTCATAACTTGCTATCAAGTTGTACTCAGCAAGAAAATAGTTTTTAAAATTCCATGCCAAAATGACTGAACGATTTTCTATGGTTTTGAAAACAACTTCCGCATGTTCTTCAGATTTGTAAATTTTAACACATAGTAAGTACACATGTAAGTTTTACCCAGGGTTTTTCAGTAATTGTAATAATAAATGCAAAATTTAAGTATTCTTTAGATATTCCTCGATTTAGTTTTCAGGACCATGCTCTTCTGTGTACTTGTTGATACTTTATTATCATCGAATGTTCTCTACGACTTAAAAATATATCTATGATTTTGCTTTAATCTACTGCCGTAAATACTTAATAACGTGATTTTTACAACTAACGCGTAAATTATAAAATGTACATTCAAGACAGATTCGGTAGCTATAGAAGTATCGTCTCGACCAAAACTGAATGGAATTGTACCAGGAACAGCTTTTTACATGTTTTGCGCAGACTTCCGACAGGTTGGCCAGACTCACGCAAACGTTCGCCAGAATTTTTGCCAGATGGGATGAATATGATAGATAGCAACATAGACTAGACTATTTTTCTAATGATATTTGTACCTTTACAAATGGATGATGAAGGGAATAAATCTTTAATTAAATATCATTTTTCAATCTGTTCTAATTTAAAAATTAGAGAAAGAAAAATAGCATAATAATTATCCTATTACTTAAAAGTAACATATACAAAATTTAACATTTATCTTGTGAAGATGCACGGTTTATAATTAAAATCGTATTGTAGTTTTAGAGTCAAAGTGCATCAGTATTGCATTCAATACATTATTATTGTATAAGGGGGCGCGATAAAAATTATGATTGAAAATTGGGTCGCCAGTACTGAAAGTTTGAGATGCACAGATTTAAGCTTTCCGACTACGTTCGGAACCGTGATTTTGCAAAAGCGTATAAATGGATATTATTTATGATGTTTAGTGTCACTTATATTAGAAAATGTATATAAAATTGTTTGAAGAATATTATTACAGTAAAAAAATTATATAAGTACTATATTTTGACAAAAAATGAACATAAAATGTCCCATTTTCAAAATATTCTCCTTTTGTGAAAAATACTTCTATTATAATAATACTTTGCCTGAAAATAGCTCAGACCTCTGTACAGAGGCTCAACCAGAATTTTTGAAATATATAGCTTAGAAGTGGGTTTATCCATGTTTTACGACAACAGAGGGGAGAAATTTTTAAAAAAAAAACGCCGATAATTATTTCAATGGGTGGTAACTCTGAAAATATATAATGTGAATTTTTCAAAAGTCCTACTTCAGACTCTCTGGAGAAATCTTTACTTTACATAAGCAAAATATTATTATTTTAGAAGCCTTTTTTATAAACGGAGAACATTTTGAAAAAAGGTTATTCTAAGTTAATTTTTGCCAAAATATTGTACATAAATAATTTTGTTTTTGCTAAAATGTCCTTAAAACAATTTTATACATGTATTCTAATCTGAATATCATGAAAATTATCCGTTTATGCGCTTTTTTAAAATCATGGGTTCCAAACGTAGTCTCACTTTTAATTTTTAACACATGTTTTAAAAATTTATAAAACATCACACAGGAACCATTTTTGTATTTAATTTCTTCAGTCGTTCTGTATTGAATACAAATGTGTGCAGTGCGCGTATGTTTGAGAAGTAAAGTAGACTCACACATGCTACAAAGGTTATGCTCATGGATTGATCCGGGCCAAGTCGGTGGATTCATGACATCATTTTCATGATGCGGAAAATCGACAGTCCATGCGGCATGTTAAAGATCCCTAGAGTGCCTGTTTGGCTTGAGTGCTCTTGGCAAAATTAAATTCCTAGCACCATTTCGCATTATCAGAGCTTAGGTGACTCCCTCTGGGGAGGAAACTGGGTGTCAAAATTGGTATTCCAACTATATGGTGCCACACTAAAAAGTGATACCAGCTCCCGTAGAATGTACTAGATATGAAAAAGTAAACACCAATCCGCAGACCAATTGGAAAAATATATTCATGGATTCAATGTGGCTGATTTATAAAAATCTTAGTTAAAATTATCGTAGCTTCATTTTTATAATTTTAAATAAGCATAGTTGTAACTACTTTCATGAAAGACTAAAAAAATCTTTAATTTGATTATAATTGTGGTTAGTTGAAAAAACTAATTTGTTTCGGAAGTTGAATAATCAATTGGCTGAATAGGCTCAATTCATGACGGTCACATGATAAAGACAAACACGTGTTTTCCATTGAATTCAAAACAGAAATTAAACTAATTGTACTTGTTGTTCTATTTCCAATACTCAGATAAAATTTCAAATTTCATAACTTGGTGAAGATGTTTAAATAGAATGAAAAAAAAATTCTCCAAAAAGATTTTTTTTAAATTAAAAAAAATTATTTTATGCATATACTTTTAAATAAAATGAATTTTGTAAACATATGTTCTTTTTAAGAAAAAATTTCTACAAAGAGAAAAAGGTGGCAACAACGAAGCGCATGAACGAATTAGTTGGAAACAGAAGATAGCTTTTATCGTGTGATTATGACGTCACGCGAGTTTTTGAACTGATTGGCTAGAGTCATTTGGTTATCCTTATAATGTGATTACGACGTCAATAAATTGAGCCCATTGTATATAAATTCAAATGATTTGCTCAGCTGCTAATCACAGTTCAGTAATAATTATTGCAACTTGTTAAATAGTATTTCTATCATTACTATGTTTTCAATTAAGCTTTTCATTTTTGTTATTAATTCGTTTTATGGATTTAGTATCATTTAATATTTGTTTGGGTAAAATCCTATTATAGCTCACTTTTTTTCACGACGGGGAAAGTGTAATGGTGTCAAATTACGCCACGAATTTGTTTATCCGTGCAGAGCAACTGTTATATGACAATAATAACTCGCCAAGATGGCATTAAATATAAAGATGTACTATAAAATAGGATCTAATATATCTGTTCTTCTCTTCTTGTGAGTAAGTGACTGGCTGTGAGGACTGTTGGCACAAGAGCTAAAATGTTGGCTTAACTACTCTAAACATTAGTTTGCTCTGTGTTGTACCGTTGCTCATTTCTTGAAATCAAAAGAAGGCACCGAATGGCGCGATATGCAGCCAGTTATGGAAACCCATTCCAGTGCATGTTATCAAACAATAATAACGGTGACAGCATTTGGCGATATCTTTTGATCTGGCGAAATTGATCGATGGTATAATACGACGTATTCTTAACATGCATTAAAATTAAAAATTGACAAACCTTTTTCTGGAAGTTACACTGTAAACAAAAAGAAATAAAGCAAACATTAGAAATTCGATTTATAAAAAATAAACTCAAATTCAAAATTAACATTTTTTTTTGCGTAATGCAATACCAAAATATTATCAATAATTTCTTATAATAGTAGTATAAAAGAAAAAGCTAAAATGAACAAAATTTATGGTTATCATTTGTTATTTCCTAGAGCAAAACTTCTGCAAAAGTCAATCAGTATCCTATTAAATTTCATAGCAGCTTTGGTTTCTTTTCAAAATTAGAAGTTCTATTTTTGGGTTTTCTCAATGTCTTTATCATAGATACAAATTCATCCAATGACTTTTTAACATACAATTAAAAGGGGGCGAGGAGGGGCGGATCGAACTATGTCGGGATTTATCAAAATCAAAACATTGATGCATCGAATTATAAGAATCATATATTGATCCAAAAATTAAAATAAAAAAATCAAACTGCTTCATATAAAATATTTTAACTAAAAGGCTTTTGAGACAAAGTGAATTCAAAAGATGTAGAAAAAAAAAATTGAAAGAAGATCGATGAAGAAAAACAAATAAAAAGAATAATAATTACCATTTAGATAAAGTGTTAAAATTGTTTTAAATCAGAAATCAAAACAAACAAAAGCATCTGGAACTTTTGTAAATATTTGATTAATGCATTTTTGCATTAAAAAATCTTATTTTTTTCAATTAAAAAAGAGAATATTTCGCTTTTATTTGATTATTGATTTTTTTTTTTTTTTTTTTTTTCTAAAATGAAATATTACTTCAAAGTAGCTATTCATTAAAAACATTTTCCAGTATATTTTAAATATTATGAATAAAATAAATAAACAGAAAATTGCTTACGAGGTATAATATCTGAAAAACACAAGGGAAAAAATTCGATTTTAGATTCATTAAAAAAAATACACATCCATAAGAGTTACTGTAAGGTTCCCACACACACATACACATCGGACTTAAAAACTATATAGGTGATGCTGTCATCGGTGAGTGTGTGGATATTGACGTCGCACTGTTCAGCTACACGATGGCTATTTGGCGACGGACCTCGAAATTTTGAAACATGGTCAAGGGAAGAGGACGACATCTGACCTGGCACCCTCCTATCCTAACTATCACACCACACCACGGGAGGACGTTTAAGCGCTCGACAGATTTAACGTGCATCAGCATTTGTACGCAGTGGTTATTTAGTGGCACCACGAGTCGACAGAAATAAAGCTGGTCCCGAGTTTAAAACTGTAATCACTCGACTTCTGCGGCCATTCAGCAGTTACGGAACTTTAACCCTTTATCTACGGTAAAATGATTTACTGTAGTTTTTTTTGATACAATATTTTCTTTTAATCACTGCATTGAAAAAATTAAGGAATATATACATAAAACCCCCTCAACTTTGGGAACTTTCACCCGTTAGAGCTAATTAATTAATTAAAGATAGTCAACTGTAAAATTAATTATATACATTGTTCATTTAAAATAAATAGTCAAATCATTTTCTTAGGTCTTCATTTTCATACAAAAAAAATAAGACACATTTTGACATTAACTATTTTTTCGAAACAAAAATGACAATCTTTGCAATGCGCTGACTGCAATCAGCTGAAAACACAATTTCTGCAGTAAAACTATTTGTCTTCCCCGCTAAAATACTCATCATAGAACCCGTGCTGTCATATATCTTGAAAGAGTGGATTTAAAAGAATATTCCCGCTAAGTTTCGGCAGAGTATTCGTAAAAATGGTTATTCTATGTAATTTAAAGTGAGTAGTACTTATAAGTACCGTCGGTAGATAAAGGGTTAAGTCCCTCATTTGTGGGTATTCAATAAGATGCTCCTTTTTTAGTACAGATTCATCCGTATTTGGAATCTGAGCTAGTCCACGCGAAAAAGAATTCATCAATCAGTCCGGAATATCCAAGTGAATTATTGTTATTTAAATTTTCATAAAAATAAAAACATATAAGAATTTTTAAAAAATTTTATATTAAATCTTGCGCGCGCGAACCTCCTGACGTTATTCAGGGACCTCCAAATCAATTTTCATTTTCCACGAAGCCCCTGAATAACATCGGGGACCCCTGGGGGGTCCATAGGGACCACTTCGGGAACCACTGTTTTAGAATAAGACGCTGAATAGGATCCCAGATCACCGAGACGATCTGCGGTTGTTGCCTTTAGATTCACAACTGCCATGCATGCATAGGGTCACCTACAGAGACTAAAGGTCCTTCCCACTCCAAATAGTGTTTTGTACAGGAAGAATTCCCTAATGAATGCTGAGCACCTGGAGATTTGCCCTGCTCTCTCTGGTAACATCTACGATGAATACTGGAGGGCAAGAGGACAGTTACAAGCTCTGCAATCTGATTGGCTGCCTGATGGTGTTTCAATTCCTTCACTATTAGCTCACACTCTATATATTTATCTTGGTGGAATTTTTAATCGTTGATAAAATACATTTTAAAGCGATCATTTGAGCTGAAATGTTATATACAGGATTATTTTGGATGACAATACAACAATTTAATTATAATTAATAAAAATTAATTGATTAAAACTAATTATTCAAAAGAATTACAAATGCAGCCTTGTTGGCATCATTTTTGGAGACTTAGCTACCCTTTTGGTGACTTGTTTCAAAACTTAAAAAGGTTTTTTCTCACATTTTAAAGCCCTCATTTGAGTTGAAATTTTCTATACACTATTGTTTTGTGTAAAAATACGATAATTTAATTATAATTAATTACCACTTAATGTTGTGATTCTGTCCTATGTATGTACATATATATATATTAATTGTAACTATTTAATAAAAAGTAGCTAAAATAACATTTTTCTTTGTTGATCTAAGTAGAAATTGACTTAATTTTTTTTTTATATTACATGTTTGATTCTTTGTTTTATTGATCCTAATTCGTTTTTACTCCTTGCGTATTTACTCGGAGTATTTTCACTCCAGCGAATGATGTATTCATTAAATGCTGTTGCTAGAAATTTAAAAAACAACAACTCTTAGCTATTCATTTGATCCGGTTTTCACCTACTTAACTTTAAGTTTAGTAGGTTAAAATTTTTCCCCCACGGAAAAGTTCCTCACAAAGGGGAAAAATTGCTGATTTTTCTCAAAAGGTGCTACAGATTATATAAATCTCCTAATCTACTCATAATAATTTTGGACATTTTGGACTAAGCTACTACGTACCTTTGTCAAAACTAACAAAGTGAAAATACAGAGATTTGACAGTCTCAGTACTGTCTTTCTAGGGAGCGAGTGAGAGTTTTATTGTCGTAGAACTATAAAGCAACACGAGGGCTATTGGTGATGGACCTCGTAATTTTGAACCACAGGACGACACCTGGGATGACCACTTTATCCCTACTACCACAGCAACGGGAGGCCATTTTAACGGGAACAAATTTAACGTGCCCCAGCCCTTTCTACACGGTGGATCTTCAGTAGTACTAAAGCTTGAACTCATGACACTCTGACCACGAGTTCATGCCCATAACCCCTTGGCTACCGCGGTCATAAACTAGGTTTTGAATTTTGGAATAGGTATAACCGTTTACGGAAGGAACAATCATTTGCAAGAGGTAAAACCGGGCAATCGTCTTTTATTTAACGAATTAATTTTGGAAATAATCTATAACACAGAATAATCATACTTACGGGGTTGCTGAGGTTGCACTGTGGAGAAAAAAGAGATACATATATATCAAACATTTAATAAAAAATAATTTATAATTATGAGAAATTGCTCTTTTTTCTAATAATAAGGCACAGAAAAACAGACTCCTTAAAAGTGTAATTGCAACACCATAAAGAAATGCGAGTAGCGAAATGCAAATTAAGGAATGTGTAGAAGTGAAAAACATACATAAATGAATAAATGTGCGTACACATTAAGTCGCATTTTATTCAGTTTGGGGCTTTGAAAATCAGTTGCTGGCTCCCTCCGTAGATGCTATTAGCGATGGATTGCGACACCGAAACTATGTAATGAAACACTCACGTATGTTGTTTTGCCTGTGGTGGTGCTGTCTTTTTGTGGGAAATTGAGTCTTACAGGCTATGTTCAGTCTACAGGCCCAGCATGAACTTGGAAAAATAAGTTTATGGCAGCAAAAGAAGATGTGGACAAGGTAAACATATTGACAACTTTATTGCCCATGGAAACAAATTTTGCGAAAAACGACATCACCCAGGAACCATCGATAAGTCTACGGGATCGATCCCTCTGGAACATGGACCTTTTAGACAATGGTCAAGATAGTTGAGATCAGAGTTCAATCCTGTGCATCCAGACAGAGACTGTCTGGGTTCCTGCTAGTTGGACTATTCTAGAGGGCCATTTCTGGAGCACTGTAAAGCTTGTTTATAACGAGTGAGTTTTCCACTATTGTAAATAATCAGTTATAACATTTCTTCGTGCATGTACATCGATTTTTCATCGTGTAATCTGTGGTATGTTGTTGTTATTAATGCCACCTGATCGGCAAAGGCCAGATCAAGGCCCACGAAATTCATCATGGCAAAGGGGTGCCTGTCGTTATCCGTAGCCTTTAGCACCATACAGAATGATTTAGCTCGGTTTCCCTCCACTTTCGAGGGAGAATTCCCTGAGGGTGGTCAGGGGCCTTCCACCAATCTCATGAGAGGACTTGCGGCTTCACGGCTATTTAAAGTACCTCCGTGCCGCGAAGGCACTATACATTTACAAACATCCATGTCTTCTCCGGGATTCGAACTCAGGACCAACGACTCAGAAGTCAGCGTCGCCAACCACTATACTGGATGGGCGACTCGGTGGTTTGCTTTTATTCATTAATAAGTCGGTTATCATTATAATAATTGGAGTCGTCGGTTGTAACGCAGGATGTGTCTCGAGGACGTCAGAAAGCTACATATCAGTAGTTATGTACTTGCTTTCGGAATCGGACCGAACCTCGGAACTGTATGACCTCGGTTTATAGATGTGTGGTACTGCCACTTATGTTGGACGGGATTTAAGTACAACTCCACGATGTGTGGTAAGATGTATATAGAATCATCTCAGAACGCAGTTGAGAGACATTTGTTCGCTCAGATGCCCAAAAAATCGAACTGATAAGCAGATTTACGAAATTGTTCGTCAAAAATCGTGTGTCTGTGCATGTTACGATCAAAGTACCTGGCGCTCATAAAAGTGCACATCCGTCGGCTGCTACAAGTTGCATAAAAAAATACTATTTTACAGTGTTCTAATTATATGTTTGAGGAGTGTCGCGCTTTGTAATGGTTTTAACAAACGTTTTGTGTAGGATGACCATTTCTTCCACTTGTTGAAATTATCAATAATAGGAGTATATGCATCTAATAACTTCTCCGAAGTTGAGTTCTTCTCGTCCATGTTGTCAAGGTCCTCGTAGCTTTGGAATCTCTGGGCCCGAAAGCAGCTAGTTCCAACCAAATTAGTAAAATATTTATATGTAAGAATACTTATAATATTCTCCCTTGATTTCATAATGTTTTAAAAGGGTAATTAATGCATTTCTATTTAATGATTTTCCACTTTTTAATTAGATAGTCTATGATTACCTATAACAATGGACTAAATTAGTGTGACGTCATAGTCACATGATAACTGAGTCACGTGTTTTTAGCCAATCAGTTCATAAAATAATGCGACGTCATAATTATATCATAAATATAATCACGCGTTTCCAGCCAATTAGTTCATGTATTTTGAGGTTGCCAACTTTTGCTTTTTGTATAAACTTTCTTTTAGAAAGTACATATTTTTCATCGATATAATAATGCACACAGTAAAACAAAATGTACTTAATTTAAATTAGAGAGTACTGCTTTTTCTAAAAAAAATTTGAAAACTGTTTGAAGAATTTTAACACACACGTGAACTCTTTACCCAATCATCAAATTTAAAATGTTATCTAAACTTTACAAGTTGAAGAACTAGTATGTCAATTTTTAATCAATGGGAAACGCGTGATTGCCTTTATCATGTGACCATCATGAATTTAGTCCATTGAACATTTGCAACGTATTCAAATTATGTGCAATATCTGTTCCGATCAGCGTTTGGGGAGGATTACGTTATCAATAATTCCTTTCCACTTCCATAGCCTCCCAAATCTCTTGATTTGACTCCATACATTTTGGTCGTGGGAATTCTTGAAGTCAAAAATATACCAAGACAAATAGATGTCACTGACAACATTGAAAAATGCCATCCGCCATCATGTGTCTGCCAAAGAATAAATTTTCCTTTTGCTGTGAACGGCATTGACATCTATGCCTCTGAATGACGGATAGTGCAATAAACAGTTTTAAGCTTCCTTATAACATATTAGTGACATGTTTCTTGTACGCCATCTAGTGGTTAATTAAAGAATTATTCAATCAGTTATTGAAGTGATAACTTCTTTAGGCGCGTTTTGCTGGAGGGTGAACTTGAATGATGCGTTTTAAAAAGCCAAGTATTTTTATGCTCGGGTTTGTAACGCTCGTAACAATGGTAACAATACCACTGAAATGTAGCAATACTACTGAATCATTTTGTTTAATGGTCATGTATTGGAGAAATTTGTGCAGTGAAATGTTGAGCAGAAAATGGACAAATAATTCTAATGGTTACTATTTATATTTCACCAAATCAAAGTGTAGGGAAAATTATCGAAGTATTTCACGAAAATTTAATTGCTTACACTGAAACCGTATCAACTCTTCTGAACAAATTGCCTATTATGTTAGGAGGGAGGGGATTTTAATGGAGATTTTTCGAAAAACAAATCAAAGCCTTTAGTAGCTTTTTTAAAATCAAAATTCAATTTAATTATGTCAATTGATCCAAATGAAAGTACGAGTAAGTACGGAATAACTCTTGATGTAGTTTTTTTAGGTATTTAAATATATATATATATAATTTTCAACTAAAGTATTTATGACATATTTCAGCTACCATAAGCCTAATGTTTCCTTCTTAGAAAACAATCAATTCACAAATATGATTGCCTATTCCGCAAGAAATTTTTCTTTTTGAGTACAGACATATGAATAAATATATGAAAATTCTATGACAATACTAATATCCACTTGTTTTTTATTCACCTAACTAATCCCTGAAATAACATTACAAAATTTGAAGTTATTACGTCTATCGTGTGGTCATAAGCACAAACACTCATTTTTTAAAAAGTTTTCATTAGTTTGTTGAAAAACGAAGCCTTTTATCTTTATTCACTCGGGAACTTTTAATTTTTAAAGTTTGTCCTGATTTCTGGATCACCCTGTATATCATGTTTAAACGTTATATATTATAATCATCAGAGAAAATACAAATACCACATTTTCCAAAGTACATTTTAATTATATAGTAACGTAATGTGAACCAACATGAAATTCTAATTATAAATTATTGATACACGAGATTAAAGGAATGAAAGATAAATGTACACTACATTAAAAGAAAAATTCAGCCCTTCCCGAGAAGGACTGTGTGTGTGAATAATATTCTTCTCTATTACTTTCCTCAATATCTCTCAACGTTGTACGTTGCGTTTAAACCAACATAATTATTTCTTTTTTCAATACAACCAAACCAAATGCAGTCTTCTGGGTTCAACAGAACAAAGGAACTCTTTCCTTTATAGAAAAATCAATCAAGCGCTTCACATTCCAGAAGGGGGAAAAGTGACCTTCTTTCTGTCTCATTCCGATTTGAAGGTCAATTATCTTCTCTTCACAAAATAGCTACCTCCTCCACACGTGCTGAGAACGGCGCCAAACTTGCCAAATCTACCGCAATTTGTAGCCAGACACTACAAGAACATTATCAAAATATTCCGCAATTATAAATATTTAGAAAAGATTGTTCCAAGTATACATTTTTGAAGTCCAACTAATATTTTTCTAATTTTAGAACGTATATCAAATTTTCAAAAAATTGTAGTTGTTTACGGAAAAACATCGAAATACAAGTGAAATGTAATGCTTCAAACATCATCGCAATGAAGTTCCGTATATATTAGGATATAAATCTAATATATATTATAAATGCGAAAGTTTGTGAAAATCTTTGTTAGTCTTTCACGCAAAAACTACTGAATGTATTTTAATGAAACTTTACAGTAATATAGCTTATACATCAGAATAGCACATAGGCTATAATTTATAGCATAAACTATAATTTATAAAGATATTGTATGAAGTGTCCAAAATATAACGATATTTGTCACGTAAGTAGGAAAAAATTCTGTCATCTCCTAGCAATTCTGGCATGACTGCAAAAAAAAAAAAAAAAAAAATCCACGTCTGCATATATCTATCTTTTGTTTGTGAAAAACCATTTTTGTTTTGGCTACGCAAGGTGCTCGCTTCTAATTAATTCCTCTGATAAAATGCCTATTTTTTTATTTCAGAATCAAACTAAGTTTTGAAGGGAGAGGTTGTTATAAATCTCTCTTTATTTTAATGTTTTTTTTTAACATTTTATTATTCACATTTGGTAGTAAGAAATTGATCTTTTTTCCAAATAAATGCTTTTATCAGTTCTGATACTTAAAGTAAATAAACGTTCTCTTTCACACTGCATCATTTGGACAAATTTTCAAAATTTGTTTGTGGTTAGTAGTTAATTATAACACTATAATTTTAATTGAATAGGCAGATATTGCATTTTTAAGTATAAAAATAATTAAAACTACTGTACTGTATCTTTTGGAACGAGTGAATATTAACGTCGCGCTGTCCAGCTACATGAGGGCTTTTGGCAACGGACCACGTAATTTTGAACCATGGTCAAATGACGTGGACGACACCTTATCTGGCCCCCTCTTCTCCTAACTACCACACCACACCAACTTAGAAGGAATATTCTACCAATTCTTAGCAGGAATATTCTTTGAAATCCACTCTTTCAAGATATATAGCAGCACGGGTTCCATGATGAGTATTTTAGCGGAAAAAATAGTTTGTCAAAATTTAAGTGTCTTATTTTTTGTATGTTAATGAAGACCTTAGAAAATTATTTGACTACTTATTTTAAGTGAACGGTATATATAATTAATTTTACAGTGGAATATACTTCATTAATTTATTAGCTCTAACGGATTAAATTTTCCAAAGTGGAGTATTTTGTTTATGCATATCCCTTAATTTTAAATGTAGTGATCCAAAAAAAAATATTTTATGTAAAATGCAGTAAATCATAATGCGGTTGGATAAAGTATTAACGTGCATCGCACCCCTACACGGCGGGTCTTACAAAGCTCTAATAAAGCTCGAGTTATGAAAGTAGCTTGGTATTTGCCAACTTTACTCTATCGTTAACATTTTGCTATGTTTTTTATTGAATCGTCATTATAATTTAATAAACGGCGTTGCTTGCGAATATTACAATTTTAACATAAAATAAATACTACAGAAAGTAATATTAATGTATTGTACTTTCAGATAAAAATTATTTACACTATTTTAAGCGTTCATTACACAAAACTTTTAACAATGTGTTTCTTTTGTTGAGCAGAGATCAGCTGAGGATTGTATTTTCAAAAATCGACCCTCAAGAGTGTTAGGGGAGTTATAAATAAAAAAAATATCCTTTTTATCAGCTATTAGATCTACATACTTAAAATTTAACAAAGGTGTTTTATTTCTCTCTTTTTTTGTTTTTGTTTTGCTGAGCTACGCAAAAAAAGCTTTTTTTGTTTAATTTGCAATTCACGTAAAATTAACTCATTATTAACTTCTTTATCCTTCAATCTGTGTTGTTTAATTTTTCAGTTCACCCATGCGAAGAACGGGTATACCAGCTAGTTTAATATATAAATTAATCTCTCGACAATATTCCTTAACACAAAGTAAAAATACTTACCGTTAAAGCCAGGATCAACTGTGTGGAAAAAACAGTCATTAAAGTTCTAATAAAAATAATTTAAAATAGTTTATCTAAAATTTTAATCCTTTTAGTTTTTAAGAAAAATTGGGTTTTTTTAATATGATTCTTTTTCAATTGAAGAACACATAAGACATTTTATGAATAAATTTGTATTTTCTCTAATGAAGCTTTTTTAGTTGGTATTTCATTATATCGCAACCGTTTTGATGCGAGTCGCCAAGGTTAGAGACAAAATGCGCCAAATGCTGATAGTCCGACGCCAATGTTTCATGGCAACCTCTCGCGTTTGTTTCGTGAATAAAGACGCCAGTTTTGTCTCCTTTTGTTTTATTTTTCGTTTCGATATTATATTTCTTTCTTTACACCATTTTTACGCCATAATATAATTTTCTAAAGGTGATAATATTTAATTTGAGAAGAATTCGTAAGACTGTGCAGTGTATCTATATTCCAGTTTTTTGTGTTAATAAAAAAGAAAAACTTGAAAAATCTGACCCCATTTATGGAATTGTCAATTACTTCTACATATCGTAAATCACGTTGAAATAAGGCTTGAATAGTACAGAGGAATGACCGGACACCAAATTGAATAAAATTCAAGAAACTAATGGGTATTAATTTTGTCTCGAGTGTTGAAAATAAAAACATTTTTCAAATAGGTATAATTCTATGAAATTAAAATGAAATAGTTCGAATCTTGTACACATTACTCATAAAGGTATAAAATGTTTAAAGTATAATCATAATTTAAAAAATTATAAGCATATGAATATTAGAAAAATTTCTGTAATAATTGTAAGCGGTTCTGTTTTGTACATTGTCATTCTTCGACAGAAAAAAACCCACAAAACTTCTCTAACAGGATTGTAATAATAAATAAAACAAAAGCAAAAATAACCCTTTACAGAAAGTGAAAGTGAGTGAGCTGTACTATAAAGCAACACGAGGGCTATTGACGATGAACCTCAAAATTTTGTATCTCAATCAAATGACGAGGACGACATCTAAGTCGGCACAACCCACCTCTCCTAACTACCACTTTACGCCAACAATGGTAGATTTAACGTAAATGGAGAGCCTCTACACAGTGGATCTTCAGTGGCACCAGGAATAGAGCTCGTGATAGGCTATAAACACTAGGCTACAACGGTCAATCCTTTACAGAAAGAAATGCGACAAAAAGAATCTTTTTTTATAAGTATAAATTTCTTCCCATCAGAAATAGCGTATTTCTAAAATTAAAACAATAGTTTGAACCTTTAGCTTTTATAACTAAATCTCGTGACATAAATATGATATAAAAATACTTTGAGATTGGCTGAATACTTACCACCGACATATTCTTTATCTATAAATAAAGGGAAAACTTAACGAATTAATTTCTTTAGCATGCTTAGAGGAACAAACAAAAATTAAAATTATATTGAATAAATTCTGCTGCAATGTTATAGGTTTAATGAGTACGGTATTTTCAACCATACCACATCTAAATGCGTTTCTAAGAAAAATATATATTTTTATCTCTAAAAATCTCCTTAAAAGACTAACCAAATTTTTCTGAAAAAATTAGTTCCGTTTATTTTTTTTAAAGAATTTATTTATTTATTACTTTATCAAAGTTAAGATTTTAGCCGAAACAAAGGGAAATATTCGCATGGTAGATATTTCTTACCCATATACTGTTAAGTCATAACAAGTGTAGATGCTTACACTTTTTTAACGCTCTCTTATTTTCAAAGTGGAGGGGGTTCCAATGGACCAGTGGGCTTTAAATTTTTTTGACTCACGGAACTCTTAGAACTTTTAAATGTTTTCGTGTGGAACCCTATTTCACACTCCTAGAATATATTTTACTATAGTGCTTAAAGTAAATCCAACATTTTATGAGCACTTTATGTAGACAATAAGAGAAAAATATTGTATTTGTTATATAAAAAAATGTTTAATACAATTTATATTCAATAATAATATTAATTTATGCTTCAGGTGTCCTCTATTCATGAGTTATATTTAGCAAGTGAGATGAGTTTTTTTTTACACAAACTCTTGAAGTTTAGCTCTTTTAAGGCATCCGACTACGTTCGGAACTGTGATTTTGCAAAAGCCTATAAATGGGTAATAGTTATGATATTTAGTGTCACTTAGATTAGAAAATGTATATAAAATTGTTTTAAGAATAATATTACGCAAAAAAGGTATTGAAGTTCAATATTTTGACAAAACATGAGCATAGATGACCCTTTTTCAAAACATTCTCCTTTTATGAAAAACGCTTTTATTATAATAATATTGCCTGTATATATATCAGACCTCTGTACAGAGGCTGAACTAGAATTTTTGAAATATGTAACTTAGAAGTGGATTTATCCAGATTTCACTACAACAGAGGGTAGAAATTTTAAGAAAAAAAACGACGATAATTATTTCAATTGGTGGTAACTATGAAAATAATGTGAATTTTTCAAAAGTTCTAGTTCAAACTCTCTGGAAAAGTCTTGACTTTATATAAGTAAAATATTATTATTATAGAAGCATTTTTTTTATAAAAGGAGAACGTTTTGAAAAAGGTTATTCTAAGTTCATTTTTTGCAAAATATTGTATTTAAATCATTTTGTTTGCCAAAATGTCTCTAAAACACTTTTATATATGTATTCTAATCTAAGTGACACTAAATATGATGAAAATTATCCATTTATGCGATTTTTTAAAATCACGGTTCCGAACGTAGTTGGATACCAAAAAGTTAACTGCAGCCACACATTTCCTATTTTGCGTTCTTACCTTGTTTCTGTATTATGCTTTTGTTGCCATATACGTTGAGAAAAAAATTTCACATAAATATTTGTCCGAAATGGCATTAAATTGTTTATAAATGTCTGAGAAATCCTGAATATTCTGCATGAATCTACAACCCAAATTTCAGGAGCTGGTTTGCTTAAATTCAGATCGTAACGTCAAATCTGTTGATATGTCGATAAATTATTTCCTTTGTATCATTAGCATACCTTCTAATTTATCGTAGTACTCTCTCGAATGAACTTTTAACCATTCATACTTAGTTTTCTCTTCTTTTTCTTTTACAGATGTAAAGTGTGTTTTTTTAAAAAAATATTCTCCTGTGGACGTTTATTTATCTTCCCCCCCTTCACAAATGAATAAAAGAGGCATTTTCCATAAGCATCCATGGTTTTTTGGTTTGCAGAAAATGGTCAACCAGCTAATCTTAAGTTACAAAAAAAAACTGATTTATGTAATAATTTTCCAGAAATAAATTCTTGTATATCTTCAAGAACTTTAATTTCGGATAATTTAAGCAAAATTTAAAAATTAATTGATTTTTTTTGTTTGCCGAAACATTTTGAACAATCTAACTTTTCTTCAATGATAATTAAAATAGGTAGAATAATTTTACTTACTGTAGAAACTAGGTTCAACTGTTGGGAAAAAAAGATAAATGACACGTAAGAAAAATATATAAATTTTATCAATAATACTTCATAATTTATACGGCAAAATTTAAAAATAATAATTCTTTGAAATAAAACTCCATAAATTTTCCGTCGTTCCCTCTGACTAGTCACATTTCAGAATAAAAACAGCGCCATAACTTGATTATCGGTGTATGTTTTATTGGTTATACGAAAATCCAAACATAAAGAGTGAGTTTTATAAGGGGAAATATAGAAATAAAATATATTATATGTATCGGGTGGCTATAATTAAAGTTACACGCTTCAGAGGCCTGTAGAACCCGTTCTACTGGATGGATTTTAGGAATAAATATATGCTATATGGACCATGGGGAAAAGGTTTCTGCAATAAAAAAATAGTTCAAATTTTGACCATTAGAAGGAAATGTGGTACCCAAAGAAGGATAAAAAATATGTTAGAATCATTAAAATTTATTCAGTTACAGAATATATCAATATGTGCTCCACTGGCATCAATAACGTGTTGAAAGTGTATTATAGCTTTTTCAATGGTAGCGCAAAGCAACTCGGGAGGGATTTCAGCCACATGGCGTATAATGCTAGCTTTCAAATCAGGTAAAGTCCTAATTCCTCCTCTGTAAACACGGTCTCTTAGAAATCCCCACAACCAGAAATCCCAAGAGCTTAAGTCAGGAGAACGAGAAGGATATACATCCGGAAAATGTCTGGATATTACACGATTATCACTAAATTTATCAATAAGTAGTGCTTTGACTTGGCGTCCAATATGAGGAGTTGCTTCATCTTGAATAAATATTGTGGTTTGCAAAAATTGTCATTCCTGTAAAGCAAAAATGAACTGCTGTTGAAAGAGTCCTTGGTACCGTGAACTCGTGACAGATCATCTTTTAGGACCTTGGGGCGTGAGAGTTTGAAAGAAAAAAGGTCCAAGGATAAACTCAGCAGTAAATCTGCACCAAGCAGTCACGTAATTAGGATGCAGTGGTTGTTGATGTAGATTGTTAGGAGGTGAAGTACCCCATATGCGGTAATTCTAACTATTCACAGCTCCATCTAAATAAAATGTGCCTCATCTGGACATAGACTTTTAATCGCGTCATGAACTTCGATTCTCACGAAAAATCGGTAAGCAAATTCAATGCATGTTTTGAGATCGTGATGTTTCAGCGTTTGCTTAACGTGAATTTTATACGGGTACCATTTTAAAAGGTATCGCAGAATTTTTCGTTCTGTCAACCACGGAATCTCCGACTAACGTAACACTGATCGACCACTTGCTGAAAAATATATGAAACTGGAGGCTCTTTCAACTACAGCAATTGCGACTTCTTCAACAGTTTAAGTCCCAACCGGTTTCCATCCTCTTCCGGGCAGCACATCCAAATATTCAGTCTCTTCACATTTCATGATCATCTTCCTCAAACCAATCCTCTATATGGGACCTTTTAGCGGATCCTTTAAACGACAATATTCACGCGCAGCAGTTAAGTGGCTGTTTCCGTTCTGATAAAACAATATTACCAGCAAAACTCGTTCTTTTTTTTCAGTAAGGGCATAATTAACGATTACAAACGCACGCTGAATGAGTCCTTGGCTATGACCGCAAGTTTATGCAGAGCTTTTACGGATTTACATGAGAAATACGCGATAAAAGCCACCTGAAGGCTAAAATTTGAGCTATTTTTCACTGCAGAAATCTTTACCCTGTGGTCCATATAGCATATATTCCAAGTTTCATTAAAATCCATTAAGCAGAACAGGTTCTACAAGCCTCTAGATAGTGCAACTTCAATTATAACTACACGGTATATATATATATATATATAATATAATATACCGAGTGGTATATGTATAGAGTGTTAGGAATAGACTTAGCACTTCAACATGGCTCTGTTTTTTTCTATTATGTCGAAAATTTCTGCTGTACGGAGAAGGTAGATCCATAAAGTATTGATTAACCCTAAATCACTGGCCTAATTCAGCGATAGCTGTAAAAATCAATATAGGTCTCCATTTTTGTCCAAAGATTCTTTTTGTATCTACTTTTGTTGTGTCTCTTGAACTCCAATTTCTTTTTTCTTCGGCATTGTAGGTTTTAAAACTTTTTCACTTAGTATTTAATTTTATTTTATTACACTATATATATACGTACATATATATACGTACATATATATATATATATATATATATATATATATATATATATATATATATATATACACTGGTGTGCAAAAATTAAGGACGAAGTCGAAAAATTAACATATCAGCTGAACGAAGAGGCAGAGCGGACAGAAAGACCAATCAGGAGATTAAGTAAGGTGATGTACGGTAGCACATGCGCAGATATGCAGCTAGACGTAATGGGGGAGTGTCTGAGTAGTATAAAGCATGTTGTCGGTGTAAGATCAGTATTTCTGGCAAAGAGATTGCACGCCGCATAGCAGTTAAAATCACACCGAGTTGCTGCCTCAGCGAGAAATGGCGAATAATCAATCTGTTAGACGACATCTGGATGCTTTTACCCGAGGTCGAATCATTGGGAAGTTGGAGGAAGACCGCAGTGTGACAAGTGTGGCTGCAGAGTTCGGAATTGCTCACAGCATCGTTTCACGACTTTGGAGACAATTTCAAACTACAGGAACAACTATTCGGCGGTTCAGTAGTGGTCATCCACGAGGAACCACACCCGCAGATGACCGGTACATTGTCTTACAGGCCAGAAGAAACAGGCGGCAGACAGCGGGGGAAATCACTAGACACACGACATAGGCGACTGGACGACCGATATCGCGTTTTACCGTGGCCAGAAGACTGTACGGTGGTGGTCTGTTTGCACGACACCCTGTACGGTGTGTACCTTTAACGCCTGCCCATCGGAGAAGGCGTTCTATGTGGTGCCGGGAACACCGGAATTGGAGAGACAATGAATGGGGACGAGTACTCTTTACAGATGAGAGCAGATTCAGTTTGAGTAGCGATTCTCATCGCATACTCATCTGGAGAGAGCGGGGAAGCCGCAATCATCCCTCGAACATCATTGAAAGGGACAGGTATGGAGGTCACGGTGTTCTCGTTTCGGGAGGCATCATGCTTGGTAGTCGTACAGACCTTCACATCTTCAACGCAGGTTCAGTCAACGGGACCCGTTATTGTAACGAGATTCTTCTTCCATATGTGCGTCTTTTTAGAGGCGCTATGGGTCTGCAGTTCCTTTTCATGGACGACAATGCACCATGGCATCGCACAGTAGCTGCCAAACAGCTCTTAGAGAGTGAGGATATTGAACGTATGGATTGGCCGGCACGATCTCCGGATCTCAATCCCATCGAGCATGTATGGGATTTTCTAGGCAGACGCTTAGCAGCCCGTACCTTACCACCAGTAACGATTCGGGAGCTTCGATTGGCGCTGCAATATGAATGGGCAGCAATGCCTCAACAACTCATTGACACCCTCATTCTCAGCATGGGAAACCTGCCTAGCAGTCAGGGGAGATCATATCCCCTACTACAGACCGGATGTTTCTTGCTGGACACCCATCATAGGGATGTTTCGTCCTTCAGTCGCATTGCACTCCATGCTACTTTTTTAATAAAGCTTCTTTTTATCCCTCTGATTTCTCTTTTAGTAAGTGTTGCTTACATATTACACATGTCCTTACGTATTGGGGATCTTACGGTATTAAATGTGTTGATTTGGAAAGCTTTTGTACAAAGTTATATTGAAAAAAACTGTCTTGTCCTTAATTTTTGCCTACCAGTGCATATTGCATGCAAATACACTGCTGGACAATTGCTAAGGACGGATAACGCTATCATCCATAGCAACCACAAAATGAAAGGAAGCTAAATGTGGAAAATTAGAATAAGTGCGGGATATTAGTAAGAAGAAGTATGAGTATGCAAATTTTTTTTCCACGTCTGTTCATCTCGTGATAGCGTTGATAAGAGCTTTAAAGGTTTTGACGCGTGTGGACAGTTGTTGTTTCAAAGACAAAGTTTTACAGGAAAGATTTAATAGACGAACTTAAAATTTTTGGCAAGTTTTCCGGACATCACATAGATGATTTTAGGCGTGGCCGAATTATTGGAAAGATCGAATAAGGGCGAAAAATAACAGATATTGCCAGGGAGTTCGACATCGCTTACAGCGTTGTTTCACGGCTGTGGAAGTCATTTAAAACTACTGGAATGTGTAGTAGACGGCACGGGAAGGTCGTGTTAGAAGTACGACGCCTGCAGAAGACAGATATATCGTCTTATCAGCAAAAAGGAACAGGCGCACCACAGCTCAGCAGGTGGAAAATCAGTTTCTTGCTGCCTCAAGAAAGCAGATCTCCCGAAAGACTGTTGCCATACGTTTGAGGGGAGGAGGACTATACGCACGAAGACATGTTGTGTGTGTCCCATTGACCAGGCAGCACCGTACTGGCCGTTTGCAATGGTGTCGTGAGCATCACAATTGGACTGAACAGGCCTGGGCATGCGTACTATTCTCAGATGAGAGTAGGTTCAGTCTGTCATCGGATTGTAGACGCCAACTGATCTGGCCGGAGAGTGGTACTGCTTATCGTCCAGAAAATATCCAGGAAAAGGACCGATATCCGACATGCAGTATCATGGTGTGGGCCGGCATCATGATCAATGGTCACACGCGCCTACATGTGGTTGCGAATGGGACTATGATGGGCCAACGATACATTGATGAAGTTCTACTTCCTCTTGTTCGTCTTTTCCGTGGTGCTGTCAGTGATAAATTTGTTTTTATGGACGACAACGCAACATGTCATTGAACACTCGCTGTTCAGGATTGTCTAGACAGCGAGGGTATTCAACGTCTCGTATGACCAGCGCGTTCTCCATATCTAAACCCCATTGAAAATGTGTGGGATGCTTTGGGGAGGCAAGTTGCTGGTCGAAACTATCCTCCGACAAACAAGAACACCCTCATCCGTGCACTTACAGAGGAATGGGATAAATTGCCTCAACAGCTGCTGGATAATGTTGTGCAAAGTATGGTACGACTTGTGGAATGTTGCATCAGACTCCACGGTAGACATATCCCGTACTGATACCTTTCTTTAAGGTGCCTGCTGACTTTTAGATGCATTGTTCCATTTTTCTCCGTACGCAGATCAAATGAACTTTTTTTTTTCTTTCAGATGTTTCACAGCTTTTGTACTTTCCAGAACAATAAATATTCTTTATTCTAATGTCTGAACAGTGTGGCAACTATATTTTATCCTACTAGGTCTCATGTCTCGCTTAATGTTATGCTACATAGCAATTTGTGATCCGTCCTTAGCAATTGTCCAGCAGTGTAATTATATATGGAAATTGAATACAATTTTTCAAAAAAAAATATTTCACCAGTTTTAAAAGATTAATCTAGGTATAAAATGGTGGGTGAGTGCCAAAAAATAGTACAGCAGAGTCTCAAAAACTCGGCCCTCGATAACCTGGCAGTCCGAATAACTCGGCATAGCCCTTGCAGGTTGAAAAACCCCACGCAGAATGCAGTATGGCAGTGTTTCTCAAACTGTGGGGCGCGCCCCCCTGGGGGCGCGATAAACGTACAAGGGGGGCGCGAGCATATCGAAAATAAAAGATTAAAAAAAATTTATTTACTGGAATGGAGTAAAACAAAATATTTTCTGACATAATAAAAAAATGCACATTTACACTGATATAATTTATATATCTGCGATATTACGTCATAAAAAATTAAAGCTACTTCTTTTCAAACCAAAATGAGAAAAAACAAAACCCAGACCCATAATCGAAAAAAAATTTTAGGAAGGTATAAAATTCATCACTGTTATATATTTGTCATCAGATGTAGGCAGCAGAATGTAGCTGCTGCGGTTTGACCTTCGAACTTACTTGTACGGTTAGTTGCGTCCCTGCTCTTATGTATTTGTTTTTTTTTCATTTAGGGAAGTTGCAAATAAACTACTTCTGCTGCGATTTTTTCCTTGTAAAATATTTTTATGATTTGTGGAAAAGCACAGAGAGCTCTTTGAAGGATTACTTGGCCAAGATTTATTTCTATGAGTTATTCCCAAACATATAAAAAAGCGTAATGAAAAAAAAACGTTTTACATAATTTTTTTGAACATCCATATTGTAATAAATACACTTTATTCCGAGCTGTCACGCCGAGCACAGAGTGCACGAAATCGGTAATTCTGGCAAAACTGTTTAATTGTTACCAATGGCTCTGACACTATCCTCCTGTTTGACAGTCTTAACGTGTGAACTAAAATATATTTGTCACATATCTCCCTCTTTTTTGGGAGTGACAAACGTTTTTTTACAATCTTAAGGTACTTGTTTTGACTGAGTTCCCGGTGTGATAACTTTTTTTCCGAAATATTTTCTGTGTTCTTGAAAGTGAGTATATTTTCTCTTAATTAAATTATTCACTGGAATTACGATTTTTATTGAGTACTATAAAAATAATTATAAAAAAAGAGATTGGGGTGGCTCAATAACCCCACTCGACCATTAGTATCGAGTGCGTGCCTGCTCCAGGTTTAAAACATGTTGAAGTCTTTTCACTTTAAATATTAAAAATAATACAATTGTTTCTCATCGGAATTTTATATTATTGTTCATTATTCAACATCAATTCTAAATGCTAATTCTGTTAGGCTTAAAATTATAGTTCGCTAAAAACTAATTATAATTTGAGCAATGATTTTAAAAAATTATTTTACATTTTTGTAAACATTGTTGCGCACTTGGCTTTACTCTCCTTAAAATTCAGCGATTATATCAATAATGTTTTATTTTCTTATAAATGAACTCGTGCAAATAGCGGGTACTTCAGCCGGTATACTTTTAATGTATCAGTGCTGCACAGAGTATTTTATAACTAATTAATTAATGCTAAATTAAGAACAAGTTTAATAAGTATTAGCGACTTTCATGGGCTTGTCTTACAGAGCAAATTTTTCAAAGGAATGCTTATATATATGATTAGAAATTGATCCACTGAGATCTTTCTAAAAAAAAGCTGATATCTATATTTTGCCTTCTAAGCAGCCACCGCATTTTGCAATATATTCCAATTTATTAATTAGAGAAAGGAAAAATAACATTATAACTGTACTATTACTTAATATTTTTGTGCTTAAAAGCAACATATACAAAATTTAATACTTATGTCATGAATTTGTACGGTATATAATTAATATCATTGCTTTAGCGTAAAAAAACTGCATTATTATTGCATTCAGTACATTATTAATGTATAAGGGAGGGGGGCGATAAAAATTGTGATTGATAAGGGGGGCGCCAGTTTTGAAAGTTTGAGAAGCACTGCAGTATGGAAGACAACAGAAACGTTGAGCATTTCTTTTGAAAAAAAGGTAGCTAGTTTTTGCAAAGTCGGCTACTTAATTTCCATCTTAGAAAACTTTAAAAATCCTCCATAAAGTATTTTTCTGAAATGTGTCTGATATCATGTAAATTATTGCATATTAGTGGCGTTCACAGGAATTTTTCAAGGAAGAAGGGGGAGGCTCGAGGGTCGAAAGTTCACAATTTTTGTTCACAACCCCAATAAGCCGCCAAACGTATTCTTTTGTTTTTATCGATTGTCGAGAACAACAACAAAAAATAGTAAAAAATAAATTATTGAGTAAATAATTAGCATTAATTAAAAAAATAATTTATTAAAATTGATAATTAGTATACTTAATTAAATTAATAGTAGCTTATACTTAAATTAGTGGTAACCCACAAGGGGGTGGTATGGACCCTCTGTCTCCCCCTCCCCTTACTTGCGACCCTGCTGTATATTATGTATTCTTTAATTTTTATTTTCATGTAGTAAGTGCTCTATGCCTTCATAAATTACGTACATTTCCCTTATTTAAAAGTATTTGGACAGTTTATTTTTAAACAAGCAATACGTACAAGTGCAGCACACTACTTTCTGAGGAAACACTAATACTTATTCTTTTTCAATCCCCTTCTCGATAACCCGGCATTTTCCCAAACTCGGCCACTCTTCGGTCCACTTAAGGCTGAAGCAAAACTTTCCCTCTTTGTTTTGTCTACATTGGCGCTAGCCAGCGCATCACTCATAAGTTATTGCTTTGATCAGTGTAGTCACTATTTTTTATTTGTGAGAATAAAACGAGATTTCGGAGGGAGAGGTTGTGTGGCAATGTTTCTCTCTATTTGAATAAATATTATGGATTTCGTTTTCATGGCCGAGTTATCGGGACTCTATTGTAGTGTCAAATAGTACAAACAGCTCATTTTTCAGTGTTTGACTTTGGTGCAATATTGCGTTAAGAGTGCGGCAAGTTTGCGATGAATAAAGAAGTGCATCAAAACAAGATCCAATCGAAATCTTTCGTATTCACGACCAGATTAAAAATGCATTTATTAACAGAATTCTTCTTTTTGTACCTGCATTCATTTGCTACATCAAAAAGATTAAGCCACGGAAACACATTAAACCATTTTAAGAAAATTTAATTTAAATGGTTAAATATTGTGATCTTTAAATGTAAGTGTGAATAATTAATTTAGTTTACACATTTAATAAAATCGTACACTTACCTGGAATGTATTCGACTGCACCTAATTATTATTTAAAGAAATTATTATATTGCATGAACAAAACTTATGTATAGTTGTTTTTTTATCTTTGAATGTATTAAATATTATAACAGTACTTAAATAATAAAGTTTAAAACAAGCTTATTTTGTTTTTAAAAATAAAATAAAAGGTATTCGCTACTGGCCATTAAAATTGCTACACCAGGAAGAGATGCAGATGACAAAAAAAAATTATATTTATTGGATAAATACTATATTATATATTGAAATTAACAAGTGATTAAATTTTCAAGAAAATTGGATGCATAGATCCTGAGAAATCAGTACACATAAAAACCACCTCTGGCAGTAATAACAGCACTTGTAGGTCTGAGTATTGAGTCAAACAGAGATTTGATGGCATGTGCAGGTATAGATGCCTAAGCAGCTTCACAGTTCATCAACCGTATTGATGAGGAACCAGTCGCTTGGCAACCATGGGCCAGATATTTTCCATTGACGAGAGATCTGGTGAATGTGCAGGCCAGGGCAATAGCCGAACATTTTTCGTATCAAGGAAGGTCCGTACAATACCGGCAACACGCAGTCGTACAGTATCCTGCTGAAATGAAGGGTTTTGCAGAGCTGCGATCAACTAGATGTTGTAAACAGAACGTGGATTCCTCTGAAAAAAATGACGTCTCGCCGTTCGTGCGTCCAGGTTCATCGTTGATCACACCATTGAAGATGCTTCTGTCTGTGATGCAGCATCAAGGGTATCGGCAGCCATGGTCTCCTAGCTGAGGTTCATGCTGCTGCAAACGTTGTCGAACTGCTCGTGCAGACACTTGTCTTGCAAATGACCCCAATTCTTGACTCGGGGTTCGTGACATGGCTGCACGATCCATTAAGGTCATGCCAGTAAGGTGACTGTCTTCTCAGCTGCTAGTGATTGGGTGCAGGTGAGATCCAGCACGGCGTTCCGTATTACCGTCCTAAATCCATCGATTCCATATTCTGCTAACAGTCATTGAATCTCGACCGACGCAAGAAGCAATACTGCGACACGATAAACCGCAATCTCGGTACGCTACAATTTGACCTCTATCAAAGTCAGAAAAGTGCTGATACGTATTTCTGCTTTTTACATAAGGCATTATAACTTTTCACCAGGCAAAAACGTTGAAATGCAATTTGTGTATGAGAAACCGGCTGAACAATTTCCTCATTTAAATACATTGTAGGTGTCACTACCGGTGTCTGCTATGTCAGAATCCGCTGAAAAGCTGATCATTTGCATATCACAACACCTTTTTCCTATCGTTTAAATTCCACGTCTATAGCATGTCGCCTTCTTGGTGTAGCAATTTTAATGGCCAGTAGTGTACTTTATTATTTAATTAAATCTACGAATCTGTTATTTTATCGAATTGAATGTATTTGAAAATAATACAATTGCGTAAACCATAGTTGTTAATAACTTTTAACTAAAGCCGTATTTCCAAAGCTATTGGCGACGGACTTCATTTGAACAACGGTCAAGCGACGCTGGTTCATAGCGGCAACAAGACTCTAACTCGCGACTAGACAACTTGGCTGCCATGAACTAATTTAACGATGAAGAAACTTTTTGATTTAAAATAAAATGTTTTGAATAGTGTTTTTTCTAATGATCAAAATCCCTTTTAAGATTAAATAAGGGTTTGTGTGTGTGTGTGTGTGTGTGTGTGTGTGTGTGTGTGTGTGTGTGTGTGTGTGTGTGTGTGTGTGTGTGTGTGTGTGTGTGTGTGTGTGTGTGTGTGTGTGTAATTTAACGTAACATTTCATAAAATAGACTTATCTTTAAAATTTTGATTGAATTGCTTTAAGAATTTATATCTCGCATTATTGTTCTATAATAAAGAATGACTTTACTTACCATTGAAACCGGGATCAACTGTGTGGGGGAAGATAAAATTAAGTGACATACACAATAAAAAATAATTTATAATTAGAATTAAAAAAATATCACTACATCTGCGAAAGTTCGAGAGAAAAATAACTTAATGTATTCATTCTTGGTGAATATTTTCATATATATCTTAATTTACAAAAAAACTCAGAGAAAATTTAAAAAAAGTCTAAAAATATATTATTTCTCTCTTAAGAAAAAATTCAATAGATTATTTTAAAAATCATTGAACAATACTAATTTTTAAAAAATCCATTGTATTAATTACATTACAAGTAATGGAAAAATAAAAAAATGCCAGAGAACTTGCAACGGGTTCTGCTTCCGATTCTTACAAATTCTCTAACGAAAGAATTTTAAACTTTGTATGATTATAAAACCACTTTCTGTAAAGCAACCGTGATTTATGTTAATGAGAGTTGCTTTTTAAGGTCAAATGAAGAGAAACTTGGATCGAGGGTGAGTCAGAAAGAAAGTTTCCCCTGTCGACTGTGTGTGGTTAGAGATGTGTATGAAAATCAAAAAATAGAATGAGACATTAAAGATAAGACATAACTTTATTTTTCCACATAAGTTCAAAGTACATTGAGAAACTTTTCGTACCGCTTGATAAGCTTCAAAAAGCTCTCCAGGAAAAACGCAGGGCTTTGTATATGAAAGAAGCGTTTAACGGTTTGTTTGACTTTAGCATTGCTTTCAAAGCACCTTACGGTGAAATTCTTCCTCAAAGCCGGAAGCAAATGAAAGTCACTTGGTGCGATATCAGAACTGTATCGCGGATGGTGTAGTCGCTCTCAACCAAGAATTGCAGTATGGTTTTGCGTTGCCGTCACCTAGTGTGGTCTTGCATTGTCATCCAACAATAGAACGCCTGATCTGAGAAGCCCAGGTCACTTATTCCAAATCGCCTCTTTAGATTTCGACAAGGAGCCACAGTACCGCGTAGCAATGATGGTTGCAACCTCCAAAGAGTCCAGCAACAAAACTCCTTAAGTGTCCTAGAAAACTGGTAGGAGCACTTTACCTGCAGAGGGAATTTGGAACTTTCTGACAGGTTATCCGATTTTTCCACTCCATTGATGTGAGTTTCGCTTCGGGAGTGAAATGGTGGACCCACGATTCATCCCTCGTCACAATCCGAAACAGAAAGTCATTGCTATCATCATAGTAACGCACGGGAGGTTCCAGGCTGACCACCATGCGTTGTTCCAAGTGTGTCGGGATCAGTTATCAGAGCACCTATCGTGCTAATATTTTCCTGTATCCAAGAATATCGTTGATGATCTTTTGGGAAAGGTACATGGCATGATTAAAGCAAACCGGCGTATCACCATCGATGGAGTAACGGAATAACTTGGAGTCGGACATGAGCGAGCTCAAAAGATGCAAGGTCCTGAATTTTTCCTAGAGAGTTTTTTGAAGCTTATCAAGCGGTATGACAAATACTTCAATGTACGACTTTCCACATCGCATGAAATTCATCTGCAGTGGATTCCCTCTCACATAGATCTAGAGGGAAATGAGATTGCGGACACTTTGGCCAAGGCTCGCGCTTGCGAGGTACTAGAGCCGTCAGCACCCTTCACCTTTTTGGAGATTTGCTCTGGAACTAAACACCAGAATAAGACCACTTGATTACCCCCGAGCACCATTGATATCAGTGTTCTCGTCCTGGAGGCTCTCTGGCTCACGGTTTTACAAGACAGGATCACTCTTCTATCCCGCTTTCGAAGTGGCCATATCAAAACAATGAAATTTCCCGAAGGACGCAAGAGCTTTGAAATGTGCACGAACTGTTTTTCTGAGCCGGCCACGCCTGCTCACATCCTCGAGTGCCTAGGGCTCACCAAGCAGGACTTAGCAGACGATCTCTTGCTGGTGTTGGACTTTCTGAAAGTGTACGATGTCATGGACCTGGTCTAGCACTGCTGACCAATGGGGGCGTGTAACAACACTTGGTACTTATGTGGAAAAAAAGGTCATACCTTATATATTTAAAATGTCTCATTCTATGTTATGACTTTCATACACAACTTTGACCATAGTAGACTGGGGAAACTTACTTTCCGACTCACTCTCACAGTTGAAGCTACGGGATTTCAAGTAGAAGGATCAGACGTGACAATTTAGGACGACTAGTAATGCTGTGGATCCAGAAAACTCTCGATAAATATTGAACCAATTATTAAAGGTATTTAAATTAGTTGATATGACGGCATCCTAGCTTAGGTCGAATTTAGATAGTGATTTTATACAATAAAAACATTGTTTTATAAATATGTCTCCTTCTTTGGGGCAATCTCGCACATCCACGAGTGATAGTTCGCGAAAAACTGTGTCAATTTAAGCTTTTTCTTAGTGGGATAACGGAGATTATTAGGGTTCCCTAGATACGCCGATTCTCTCCGAAAAAAATCTATTTTTAAATCTATTCGAATCATAACCTGATGAATCGATTCACAAAAAATCGATTTCTACAAAATCAATTTTTTATATCAAATCTGCATTTACAATGCATTTAAATCCATTTTATGAAAAACATATATGAAGGATTTATTTATTTATTTTTCAACAATTAATGCTTGGTGGATTGAAAGGCGAGTGGGCAAAGGTGTTATTTTAGAAAATTCAAGTTTCTACATACTAAAACTTGAATGAGATTTTATTCAATGAAAATGATTTCTCTTACTTTCTGCGGGTGCTGGAGCATCTGCAGGTGTAGCTACTTGAACTGGAACTGGGGCTAGAGATAAAACGAAAGAATATTGTTGTCTAAAAGTTTTTATTGAGACATTGCTTCAATGTTTGAAATACACATATGCAGATAAAGGTTCCAAATTTACCGATAAACTACTTTTATTTTAGAAAAAATATATGAATTTGTTGAAATTTATAATTTGAGTGAAACTTTAAATTTTTCTATCGAGATAAATTTGATTATTTTTTCAATGGACTAAATTACAACACCAAAAAAAAAAGGATGACTGATAAAATAACCGATTATAAAGTTTTGATTATAATTTTTTTCTCACATTCTTATTGCTTCTTTCGCTGGACTTGATTATTTTTTTGCAATAAATGTTTATATGAACAGTTTTACTATATTTAATCTACTTTTTTTTCTTATTTCCTATTGAAAAATGTACAATTTATGACTATCAATTAAAAACCAGTCATTCCACCGGGAGAAAAATATGCCTAGTATGATAAAAAAATATTCAATTCTGGTATTCAGATGAAATAGTCCTTCACTTATCTCTTTCAAAGTAGTTCCCTATCGTATTGTCACCTGTATGGTGCTCAAAGCTACGGCCAACGACAGTCGTACATCTGGAAGTCCAATCTGTCTCAGGCTGTGGCAACTTTCTTCCTTCCCTTCGGCAAAGGCAAGACAACAACAGCAAAGTAGCTTCCTTTAGTCGCTAATGATTGATTGCTTGTATATTGTTTCAGACTTTGAAGCTGTTCGAGGCTATTGTAAAATGTCCTTAAAACTAAAATTTCTTAGGGAGTGGAGTTGAACCCTAAGAATCCTCAAACTACATGAAACTTCATGTAGCAATGTTATTCAAATGTTTCAGTCAATTTGTTAAGAATGGAAACTATTCAATGGCGCTGATTTAAATTTCTTCATTTATCGGCGGTCTGTCACTTAACTACCAACTTCCTCGTGTTTGAAAAAAAATATCTTGACAAAATATTGCACCAAATCATGCCTCGCTAGTTTATCTAACCAGATATCTTTAAGCTCGTTTAAATTATAAATTTATTTTCTTTGAATATCAGATTAGTAAATGTGATCGACGTGCCTGAATATTTATTTTATGTAAAGCAAATATTCTTCTTAAGGAATCCGACTATGTTCCGAACCATGATTTTTCAAAAACATATAAATGGATAATATTTATGATATTTAGTGTCACTTAGATTATAAAATGTATATAAAATTGTTTTAAGAATAGTATTACCATAAAAAATTATTAAGTACAATATTTTGACAAAAAATGAACATAGAATGAATCATTTCTTCGCAACTTTTAATGCTCCATGGATTGAAAATACAGTTTTTAAGGTATCCGACTACGTTCGGAACCGTGATATTTTCAAAAGCGTATAAAACAATAATTTTCATAATATTTAGTGTCACTTAGATTAGGATATATGCATACAATTGTTTTAAGGGCATTTTAACGAAAACAATTCATTTAAATACAATATTTCGGCAACAAATTAACTTAGAATAATCTTTTTTCCAAATGTTCTCCTTTTGTGAAAAATGCTTCTATTACAATAATATTTTGCCTGTATATAGCTCAGACCTCTGTTCAGAGGCTCAACTAGATTTTTTGAAATATATAGCTTAGAAATGGGTTTATTGATATTTTACGACAACAGAGGGGAGAATTTTTAAGAAAAAAACGCGAATAAGTATTTCAATTGGTGATAACTCTGAAAATAATGTGAATTTTTCAAAAATTCTAGTTGAGCCTCTGTAGAGAGGTCTGAGATATATACAGGCAAAATATTATAATAGAACCATTTTTCACAAAAGAAGAACACTTGGAAAAAAGATTATTCTAAGTTAATTTTTTGCCAAAATATTATATTTAAGTACATTTTTTTTTGTCAAAATGTCCTTAAAACAATTTTATGCATGTATTCTAATCTGAGTGACACTAAATATCATGAAAATTATCCATTTAAGCGCCTTTTTAAAATTCCGGTTCCGAACGTAGTCGAATACCTTAAAGACGACTGAGCAAAAATCCGATTTTAGAAAATTCAGATGTCTAGATGCTTGAAAAATTATTTTCAATTTAAAAAAAAAATGTGATCTTACTTTCTGGGGATGCAGGAACTGGAGCTGGGGCTGGAGCAGGGGCTGGAGCAGGGGCTGGAGCAGGGACTGGAGCAGGAGGAGGAACTGGAGCTAAATCAAACAAATGAATATTATTGTGTAGAGCATTTCACTGTTTGAAATCTACGAGAATTGTTTCAAATTCTTTGAAAAAAAATATTTTTATATTGGGAGAAGTAGAAGCTCGTTGAAATTTACTTTTTAGGTGAAACCTTTAATTCATTTATCGGGACAAATTGATTTGAATTTTTTACTCAATAAACTAAATTATACATAAAAAAAATGGATAATCAAAAAGGGCTAATTGTATATATATAAATTTCTGATAAAAAATTTTACTCATATTTTTATTGCTTCTCTCGCTGAACTAGATTTTTGGTTTAATAAATGCATATCAACAGTGTTCCAATATTTTATCAACTTTTTTTTCCTTATTTCCAACTGAAAAATGTAATTTATGAGATCTCAAGGGTGTTAACTTTCTCTTGAGGGCTGAAAATATAAACAATATTCAAATATATATAACTCTTTGAAATTAAAATTAAATAAATCGAATCTTTTACATATTTTTTATAAAGTAATGGAGCTTCAGAAAAGTATAAAATGTTTAAAATATAATTATAATTTTTAAAATTATAAACATATGAAAATAAGAAACATTTCCATAAGAAATATTAATTAAATTTTAAGTTGCACTCTTGCTATTTTCTAAAATAGTAGCTTTGATTACTAGAAGTTAAATGATTTATAAAGTTAAATGTATTCTTATTACACTGTAGTAATTTTATATTAGTAGAATAATAAATTATATTTTTTAAAAAATAAAAAAATTTAAATTTTCAAAATTTAAAAAAAAAAATTTTTTTAAATATTTTTCAAATGTTTCGAAATACAAAAGATGTATTATTCTTAATTGATGTAGGGTTTAAGGAGTATGAGATGCATTTTATAATTCTATAAAGTTTTATACATCAGAGGGGCTACTATTTTAGAAAATATCGCAAGCAACGAAACAATTGATATTTATTACATGCTTTCATATGCTTATAATTTTTAAAATTATGAAAATATTTCAAATATTTTGTACTTTTTTTATGCAATAATCCTTTGTAAATAATGTGTAAAAGATTCGAATTATTTAATTTAAATTTAAAAGAATTATGCCTGTTTGAAAATTGTTTATACTTTCACCCCTCGATAAAAAGTTAACACCTGTGAGAGCCCTTATCACTATCATTTTGAGGAGGGAGAGTTGCACTATAAAGAAGCAACTCGAGGATTATTAGTGACGGGCCTTGCAATCTTGAGCCTCGGTCAAGCGAGGAGGACAACACCTGAGCCGCCACCTGCCTCTCCTAATGACCACACCAACTGCAGGATATTGAACCTCCACAGATTTAACGCGCATTGACCCCTTTTACACGGCGGAGTCTTCAATGGCACCAGGACTCGAACCTGTTAGACTCTGGCTACGAGTTTGAGCCCATAACTACTAGGTTATCGCGGCCGCATCATTTCCCGGAACACGAATAGTTAAATTACTTTAAACATTACTCTTTTATTCCATACTTTAATGAAAGGTTGGATACGACAATACAACAATCATTAGTGTTAAATGATCATTCTACGCATATGTTTGTAAATTATTTATTGACTGAACTTTAACCAAACGAAAAATAAATACAGAAAATTAATAGCAGTTAGAGGAAAAATCTTAAGGTATCTTTTTTTAATTGGAAAACCAGTGGTTTGACTTTTTAAATGTTAGTACGCTAAAATTGGATTCTTTAAACTTTACTTTCAGATATTCCTGTTTATTCACTTATCTTGCTCTGTAAAAACCCTAGTTTTGCATCACACATGCAAGGAGAGAAACAGCATTATTAAAAAAATTTTACAAAAATTTCCTGCCCTTTCCTGGTTACATTTTTCACATCCATTTTACTGAGAAAACAAATTATCAATCATATTCCAAATCAAGCAATTTAATAATTCTTATAACATGTAAAATGTATGCAAGTTTCTTACCTGGGTTTCCTGTAATGGATGAAAATTTGAGAAACATTTAAATTAGAAGCTGTATTTTAATTAAAAATTCTTTTTAAACCTCAACCCATTGGTTCAAAAAATATATCTAAATATTACAGATTCTTAAGCTTAAAAAATGTATTACTGAAAACATGCAAGTAAAATATCGCAGAATGTTTATTATAAAGTATCTATGTGTGTGAGAAAAATGCTTTGGCAATTGGTGAAGTGTTGCCAATTTCTTTAATTTATTTTGAATTACACAAAATAAAAAATCCCAAACGTTTATTGGTTATAATTCGTAAGGAAACGGTACATAAGTCATTCATAATAGATAATTAAAATAATTATGATCTCTCTGCTAGGATATCACGAAACTGAAAATAAAAATTATAAAAAACTAAAAAGGCTTAAACTAATTTCTCCATGTTTGTGCGAAAAGTCTTGGCAACCTTCATGGTACCGAACGCGTTGAAAATAAACCGTATAGAAATACAAATGTCTAAAGGGGAATTTTTTAAAACATTGAAAGATGGGGCTGGCTTATTGTCATTGATATAAAAAAAAAGAAATTGAATATTTTTCTTACGTGAAAAAATATGTGTTCTATTCTTTAATTAGAATACCATGCAATATTTTAAATTAATCAAAGAGCTAAAAGAAAATTTATGGCTACGAACTGATATGCGATTTATTAACAATAATATAAAAAAAAATATATAAGAATGTATTCCGAAATTAAAACTCGTCAAAGCAGTATTTTATGGTGTTAAGCCTTAAATTACAACTACTTCATTAATGTCATTTGTACAATTTTTTATTGTTTTGTTAATAAAATTAATTAGATTTATTTATTAAAAAATTTAAGCAATCGCACAAAATCATTTAAAAAAAATTAAAAATAAAACACTTACGGTCAACTGCAGCTACGACTGTAAAGATGGAATTTAATAAGATTAAATTTGTGAGATATTTTAAATAAAGGAAAATTGATATAGTTAAAAATTAATATATATTTCCCGTTTTTCCTACAGAATGCATTGTAGAATGTATCACAAGATTAGGAATCTATCATTCCTTCCATAAGCGTTTGAAAGCAAGCATCACTACTCGGAGGGGGGGGGAGATCAACTACCAATGGGCTAAATTCAAGGCAGTCACATGATAAATGCAATTACGTGTTCTGCGTTGAATTCAAAATTGACATTAGACTTCCTGTTTTACTTCTAAAATTTAGATGAAATTTCAGATTTGATAGTTGGACAAATATGTTCAAGTACTAAAAGCTTCTTTAAAAAGTTTTTCAAAATAAAAAAAATATTCTAATATTAAATAAAATGCTTTTTTTATTTGTACGTCATTGTTGTTGACAAATATGCACTTTTTTAAAGAAAGTTTCTGTAAAATGCAAAAGTTAGCAGCAGCGAAGCATATGAACTAAATGGCTGGAAACACGTGCTGACTGTTATCATGTGACTAGGTGAATTTAACCCATTTTAACTTTCGATAATTGAATGCCATTGAGGAATCGTACTGCTTTAAATTGCTAATCATTTTATTATCTGTGTATGAGCTTTGCACATTTTTCATTTGAATAAAAACAGTCATTTCTTTCATGGTGCTTCAGGATTTTTTGTAACAGGGAATGTATATTTGTTCTTGCATGCTCATATATTAGATTATAGTAAATGAAACTTTTTCATTTTCTATAATGCAATACTAACGAATTAAAGAGGTGTATTTTGGTAGAAAATTGTTCAATGTAAATCCCAAAACCTTTTTCATCCCTTTCTCCACATGAAACATTTTGCTTCCAAAACAATATAAGGATATAATAGTAGATATTAATGTATTGTAATTGCGAGCTTGTGGAACTTAATATACAAATGTAATGGAGATATGATAAATTCACGTAGGAGTGTGTGTGGGGGGGGTCTAAACATTTTCTACTTACCGTTCCCTCCCACAAAATATAGCGCTCACAAAAAATAATAAGCTAATAAAGCAAAACTAAAATAATACTAAATATTTATTAATAAAAATACTTAATATACAATAAATTTTAGTTTTCAAGAAAGTTGAAAGCAACTTTTTCAAGAAAAATTTACCTACAAATTAAATAAGATTTGAATTTATTTTATCAAATTAACAAAAGTATTTACATAGGAATAAAAATTTTATTTAAAACTCGTATTTACTAGCCTTTATAATTCAGCAAAATTATCAATTATTTCATCATTATTAATATTAACCAATGCATTTGGTTCGATGTATAAAATGGCTAAAGAATTTATTTCGGAGAAACGTTATATAGTTTCGTAAGCCATTTCATTTGATCGGGCCCCTAAGCATTTGTCTATGCGATGAACATATTATGTTTCTATATCTTTATATATATCAGTGATGACGAACCTATGACCCGTGGGTCAGACGCTGACCCACGCAATCTTTTTAACTGACCCATGACTGCTAGGCAACCACTTGTTTGTTTACGCGGGTTTATTTAGATTTTCTAATTTGTGTGGATTTTTTATATTCTATTTGTATTTTTTTTCCAAGCATTGCATTGACACAAACGCAATTTAAATGTCGTCTATAACCTTCAGTTGGATCTTTACAGTTCCAAAGTTACGCAAATGACATTAAATGTATATGAAAGTATGTAGTGTTTGAAATATAGCTAAAGTGTTTACAAAATATCAAATATAGTGTACAATTTTGCTCATACTTTTTTTGTTGAAAAAAATCAACAAACCAAAGCAAATAATAATTTTTAAAGCACGTTCATCACGTTTTTAGAATGTAGACCTACACTGTTTGCTGATTTTAAAGAAAAATATCTGATTATAAAATGTATTAAGGAGTTACCTATTAGTCGCAATATAGTTAAAAATCGAGTAATAGAATTAGAAAAAAAATATTTTTTCGCAAATACATAACGACTTAAATTATGCAGAAATGTGTTCAATTATTTAGATGAGAGTAATGATGTAAATGGTTATAGAGAATCAGCAGTTTTTGCTCGGTATAAGTATGGAAATAAAATTAAATAAGAGTTAATAAAACTAATAAAGTTGAAAGGGAAGTGTACCGGTTTTGATATTTTTTAAAGAATTTGATATAGCATTTAAAGAAATAGCCAATGACTGTCAGAAAATAATTTCTGTAACAACAAACGGGGCACCTTGTATGGTAAGGAAAACATTGGATTTATTCAATATTTTAAGCAAAATATTTCACATTCTCTGATTGAATTTCATTGTATAATACACCAACAAGTTTTATGTTCGGAACAGGGTTTCAAAAACATTTTCCAATGAAATACCAGTGTAATAAAAATAATCAAATTTACAAGGGCAAGAGCTCTTTATAAACGGCAATTTGCACAATTCTTAGAGGAAATTGAATGCCAATAATCAGGGATTTTGACGTACAACAGCATTCGATGACTTATTTTCGGACGTCCTTAATCGCTTTGTACAAAAGCTCTTTTTTTTAATTGAAAAAAACCAATAGTTTCAGTGAATTATCGAAAATACATTGGAGAAAGGATTTATTGTTTTTATGCGACGTCACTCAGCATTTTATTGATCTGAATAAAATACTTGAAGGGTTGGGACCAATTGTTTTAATGAAGTTTGAAAATATTAAAATATTTATGACGAAACTTGAAATCATTACTAAGGATTTGGAAAGGAAAATCATGAAATATTTTCCTCAATTACAAAATCATTTTCAAAGCACAATAGTTTTTGAAAACTCCGTTGACATTCAAGAAAATGCAATTAAAAATATTTAATGATTATACAGGAAATAAAACAAGCTTTTGAGGAGAGATTCAATCAATTTAAAAAAATTTGGAAAATACATTTCACTTTATTTTATATCCATACAAAACAGGATTTGAAACAATGGAGTTCTCTGACTTTATGTGGTTTAGTATCGATAATTTACAAATGCAATCAGTTGAAGTTTGAAGAAACGTAGTGTGGAAAACTAAATTTGAAAAGTTGATTTCTCTTGTAGAAGGAAAACCGTGAAAGTAGTGAACTGTGAATATTGACCCCGCAGTAAAATTAAAAGTATGAGATTCTTTACTAAATAATTTTATATCATTGAAAAAACTAGTTAATGCTCTTTTAATGATGTTTGGGTTCACATGTTCATGTGAAAAATTGTTTTCTCCGATGTGAACTTTGTAAAATCTTCTAATAGAAATAGACTTGACAGGAACTAATTGTGAAATGCGTTAAACTAATGAATATGAAATATGAGTCTAATTTTAAAAAACTATCGGAAAATAAACAGCAACAAATTTCTCACCAAATACTTTATAATCAATTTTGTTATCCATATATATATATGTATATAAATACTAATAATATTTCATAATATATAATATGCAATTTTCACTACTCCTTGTTCATTTAAACACTTATCGCAGTTTTCACCAAAGACTTAGAAATTTTCAACCCCACTAAAATTTTTTAAATCGTCAAATCACGCCCATTTTTACTCCTTAAGACAGTTGAATTTTAAACATGTTTAGTTTTTTAAAAATACTCAGTTAAAACTTTTCAAACTTAACTCTGGTGCAAATAGGCATTAGTTACCCACGAGCTAGTACTAAAAAAGTATAAGCAAAATTTGACCCACGTCTCAAAAAGATTCGCCATCCCTGATATATATAATTCTTTTGTGCGTGTGTATGTGACTGAACTCCTTCTAAACGGCTGGACCGATTTTGATGACATTTTTTGTGCGGGTTCAAGTGGATTCGAAAATGGTAAACCATTCACAATTCGGTCTGATATAGCAATTAGCTAAAAAGATATTAATTAAAAACCTTAAAACGCATAATTGTTTTTCCCCTGTGTGTTGTTTATTCCGCTAATGCGCGGCAAGAAAAAAAAGAAATAAGAGGGAAAATTTATAACAGGGAATTTTATGTTACGTGTCCGAGGGCTGGCGAACCATCGTATATTTGTTTGTTTATACCCCTCCAGGATTAACCCAAAATATTGTGCATTCAATGGCATTACGATAAATTTATTTATTGTGCATTAATATATATATATAGCTCGAGTTTTATCTTTTTTATCGTTTAATTAAAGCAAGTTTAAGTTTCACTTCATAATAGCTTCTACTATATTCAACTTAGTTCATAGTATACTCTTACTCACACGCAATCGATAGGTCGAATTGTGGAAACTGTGCATGTGATGGCGTCAGGTATTATAATAACTTTTTTTTTAATGAAAATGTAATCAAAACGTTCTAGATTGGTACAACTTATTCCAAAAAGTGAAATTCTTGGATAAAAGACGTGTGTACAAGATAACGTCTGTCGGGCCGCTTGTATACATATATATATGGTATACATATATGTGGTGTATATATATATATATATATATATATATATATATATATATATATGGTATACATATATGTAAAGGGTGTTTTTTTGGAGGTATAGAACTTTAAATTGCAATAAAACAACGATGTATTATTCGATTGACATGAATTTTTTTTATTCGAAAGATAATCTTGTGGCATTACATTTTAAATATGACTTCTGGCATATGACTGCCACGGCTGGCTCGGATGTAGTTCAATCTGGACGTTCAATTTTCAATGACTTTTTCCAACATTTGTGGCCGTATATAGGCAATAACACGGCGAATGTTGTCTTCCAAATAGTCAAGCGTTTGTGGCTTATCCGCATAGACCAATGACTTTACATAGCCCTACAGAAAATAGTCTAGCGGTGTTAAATCACAAGATCTTGGAGGCCAATTCACAGGTTCAAAACGTGAAATTAGGCGGTAACCAAACGTGTCTTTCAATAAATCGATTGTGGCACGAGCTGTGTGACATGTTGCGCCATCTTGTTGCGCCATCATCACAACTCCTGGACATCATGATTGTTCAATTCAGGAATGAAAAAGTTAGTAATCATGGCTCTATACCGATCACCATTGACTGTAACGTTGTGGCCTTCATCGTTTTTGAAGAAGGATTCCACCAGCCCATAAAGCGCTCCAAACAGTCAGTTTTCCTGGATGTAACGGTGTTTTGACATACACTTGTGGATTAGCTTCACTCCAAATGCGGCAGTTTTGTTTGTTGATGTAGCCATTCAACCAGAAGTGCGCTTCAACGCTAAACAAAATTCGCTTATGAAAATCGGGAACAAAGGCAATCTCGTTTTGGGCCCATTTGACGAATCTACGCCTTGCTTGATCATATTTAAAATGTAATGCCACAAGATTATCTTTCGAATAAAAAAAATTCATGTCAATCGAATAATACATCGTTGTTTTATTGCAATTTAAAGTTCTATACCTCTAAAAAAACACCCTTTATATATATATAATATAATACATAATATACTATGCAGTATATATGTAATCGTATAATATGTCTGTAGTATGTATATGCCCTGAATATAAAATGAATGAACTCTCTTACCTTTATTTGCTGCGGCTAAAATGTCAAAAAAATATCCACATTAAAATCAATATTTTATTTTTTAAGAAATCACCAAAATAGTAAAGGTAAAATGTTGGGAAAAGTATTATAATGTCGAGTAAGAGAAAGTTTGAAATAGAGTTACCATTACATAATGTGGAATTTCCTTTTGGATTAAAAGTTATTTTTATGTTATTTCACAAACGATTCCTTTTAACTCATTTTCTTTCTTCTTTTTTTTTTAAATTATTCCTAGTCTCTTGTAAAGGTCACGTTTGGTTTTGTATTTTCGTAGATTATTTACTATCTAGAAATTTGATCCTTATTTAAAACATTAAAAATGTTGGCTTTTTCTTTCTTTTGTACTTTGTTTTCTTATAAGAGATGTGTATGATATTTCATTATCGCTGATAGATACTGAAACAAAAAAAAATAACACTGGAAAAAAAAACAAATTTTTTATATAAACATGGGTTTTCTTTATAATTTCACGCTTTGCGGGACATAATGTTTTAATGCTTAAATTTTGAGAGTGAAAGGGAATGTTAAGTCAGATTAAATTTATTCAATATAATTATTTTTAATAATTTAGTTTTAAGAAGGGATAGTTTAATTTGCTGATTTCAAAATTCAACTGTTTCGTGTTGTAAGCAACTGGAATTATGAGTAAAATTTAATACTTTAAATAATTAGTTTTAATCAATAAATTTTTATGAATTATAATTAAACATCGTATTGTTATCCAAAACAATCGCGTACATAGAAAATTTCAGTTTAATTGAGGGCTTTAAAACATGAGAAAAAGGCTTTCAAAGTTTAGGCCAAGACGTAGATACAATGTGAGTGAAGAAAACCCATTCATAATAGAAACTGAAACAAAAAATACGGAGATTAAGGTAAATTAATTAATTGTCAATTAGATGTATTTCCTCTAGCAATAACACCTTTACTTTGACTTCGTTAATAACAGAGAATCTGATAAATACAAAATTAACGAAAACAGCTAGAGAAAATAAATATAAAATATTATAATTAGTAAATATTTTTTTTAAAGTGGCAATGGATTAAAAAGTTTGGTGTATCATAATATTATATTTCTTTTTAACTTATATTAATAAAAAAACACTAATAGCAATTAAAAATGATGCAGAATGAAGTACGTACCGTCGATTTCGTCAAGAACTGCAAATAGAAAATTAAAAATGAATTAATTTATAATGAATGTTCCCAAACTATGAAATAAAGAATAAAAGAATGAAAATAAAAAAAATCCAAAGAACACATACATCGAGGGAGTGAGAACGTCGCACTATAAAACTGCACGAGAGCTATTGGTGACGGACCTTGTAATTTTGAACCCTGATAAAGTGACTAGGATGACACCTGAGCTGGCATCCCCCTTCTTCTGACTTCCACACCAATAGAGGACGCTTGAGTCTCCACAAATTTAACGTGCAGTGGCTTCCTCTACACGGTAGGTCTTCAGCGGCCCCAGGCCTAACTAATGACACGCCAGTCACGAGTCCATGCCCTTGTTCACTAGATTATTGTGGTCACATAGTATTATTTATTAAGTGAGTTTTTCATATTTATAATTTTTTTCCCGTTGAATTATAAGAAATATGAATTACAGTCGGTACAGAATTACAAATTGTTTGAACTTCGTAGCATACCATTCGAACTGGGACGTATAACAAATCTAGGTACCACATACATTTAGGGACGTTTTAAGGCCTTGGCCTAGCGGGCTGACGACCTCGTCTCGTTCTCAATTCGACTTCAAAAAGATCATGATTCGAATAATTTTAATTATCAAATGTTATTCCTCCTCATATTCTCCGGAAAACTAGGAATTTCGAGCTATATGCCACCCGGCATATGTCCGGAGAGCTATATACGAGACATATATCCGGTGTCCGCGTCTAGACCTAGGCCTACCACTGTATACGATCATTTACTGGAAAGGTGGTAGTCAGTCGAGTCGGTTTGTGGTTAGGTCTGTGAGATTGTGAGTTACGCACATTTATTTGTTACGGGTTACCATTTGAACGAGTATTTGACAACGTATGGAACGAATACAGACTATCAGGGCCAGAGGTGGGATCTACTTTTACATAGGGGCTTATGGGCCTCAAGAAACTTTAAATATATATATTAATGCAGCGCTTCACAAACTGTGGGGCCCGCCTGCAAGCGGGATGTGTTGACCTTACATGAGGGATGAAAAGTCAAAAATAAAAGATTCTTTAAAAAAGGCTATTAATTTATTGAAAGGAAGCAAAACTAAATACATTCTGACATAACAATGTATCAGTTCTGCACAATATATTTGCTAATTAATTTATCAATACTAAGTTAAGAATAAAAGTTTAGCAATTACTAGTGACCTCATGGGCTTGTCATATACAAAATTTAATACTTATCCTGATAATTTGTACGGTTTATAATTAAGAACGTATTGTTGCTTCAGAGTCAAAATACATTATTAATGTATTCAATACATTATTATTGCATGTAGGGGCGCACGATGAAAGATGTGACTCATGATTGGGTCGCAAATATTGAAAGTTTTAGAAGCACTGCATTAAAGTCAAAAATAGCTCGAATTAAAAGTAAAATATGATGCCTGACTTTGTTCACGATTATAATAAGCTGTCAAATCGTGAAAACAGAAGCGTTCCAGAAAAACTTTAATTCATATTTCATCATAATTAATATGTTTTGGTTCGTTTAATTTGTATTCATCTTTCTCTCAAAGGCGCTACATCTCATGTTTTGTTTGAATATTCAGAGGTAATTTTGATTGATTGATTGTTGATTAACGTCTCAATCAGCATGAGTGAAAAACAATTTTGAATGCGTTGCGCGAAGTAATAACCGAAGATCACGAGCATACATTTCTCTTATAGATTCTAGTTATTTAGAAAATATCCATATTCTGTGCATTATACCTTTAATTTGAAGTATTTTTATATAAGATATATTTTTACAATAAGATATATTTAGATATTATATTTAGATATATTTAGATATTATAAGATATATTTAGATATAAGATATATTTATAGATACATTTATATATTATAAGACATATTTTTTTACAATTACATAAAAGAGTGAGAATTGGAAAATTAAATTGGCTTATCCGTGATACAACTGCTTTTGTATATTTCAAAGAATATATAAATATGAAAAAATAAAAATAAGAATTTTTCTCTTACTTTGAGCACCAATTCCTAAAATACGTATAATGTTAAAAAATTAGTCAATAATATACTTGAATTAAATAAAAGCGTAATACAAAATTGCATTTTAAAGTGTTTTTTAAAGTTCATCTGAAGGACTTTTGGTCACTAATGTGTAAATGTATAGGAACTATCCCATAGTATTTTATATAATATTTGATATAATATTTGGTGTAATATTAAATCACATAAATTGAAGAGTATACTATCAATGTGCTTGGAATGATATAATCTGTTTCAAGGAAAAATGATTTTAACAAATGGGGCCGAAATGTAATTAAAATTAAATGTGGGATTCTACTTTAAAAAAGTTCATGATGTTACCTTTTATCACATCTCCTCTTTTCAGTAGTTTTTTAACAAAAGAACTACAAACAAAACTTAGTTAAAACTTTGATGCTATCAAATAAATCACGTGATCTGTATTCTCAACTTTGCAGTTAACAATTTGAATATCGACAAGTTTAAATTAATACATTTTTACTTAGCTCGAAATATTAAAATGAAAGATAGAAAATTTTAAGATTCCAAGTAATATTAATATTATACGTGTTTATTGTATCAAATAAATAACTATTTGAATATAAAAAGTAATGAATTAACTTAAAATGAAATTAATGAATTAACCCTTAAATTAACTTAAAAGTTTTAAATTAATATCTCTTAAGTTCGCATTAAACTCTGTTACTTAAAAACACTAATTATGAGGATGATGTAATTAAGTCTATTTTCAAAATTTTATTCTACAACTTTCAATCCTCTACCTAAGAAAAAAATAATCTCAGAAATACCGCTTTAAAAAAATTGGAGAACAAGAAGAATAGAAAATCGTGAATATTACGGAAAGGACATACTTACCATCAATTGTTTGGATAACTGTAAATATGAAATTCAAATAAAAGAAATTAGTTTTTTTTTGCAAGGTATTTTGAAATTTCAAATAAAAAATATACATATGTGGAGAAAAAGACATTCCCGATTATATAGTATTTGGGTACGAAGAAGTCATAACAAAAATTATTTCATTAAATAATTGAATAAACTATATGGCACTTGTATATTAGCCTATCAAACATCTTCGCCAAATTAAAAACTGGCGCCAAATGCTGTGATAAACAGCCAAAAATAAAAGTTCATGCGCTCGAGCACTATAGCCTCGTTTATAAATAATCTTATTTTTCTTCTGTCATTTTTTTCAAAAAAATAATTAAAATTTAAAGAGGAAAAATATCAAGTGGAGATTTAATTTGCTTTAAAATCGCTCTCTGGAGCAACATAAGGTCTATTGGCGACGGAGCTCATATTTTGGAACCAAGATCAAGTGACAGGGGTTACACCTCAGCTGGTGCCCCTCTCTCCAAACTGCCACACCACGCCAACCGAAAGACAACCAAATGGAGAACCTTTTAAAGAAAAAAATGTTTTAGAGTGTTTCCATTTTTACAGAGACATTTTTACATCAAGACAATATGTCTGCTCATTTAAGGTATTCGACTACGTTCGGAACCGTGATTCTGCAAACGCGTATAAATGGATAATATTTATTATATTAAGTGTCACTTAGATTAGAAAATGTATATAAAATTGTTTTAAGAATAGTATTACAATAAAAAAATTATTTAAGTGCAATATTTTGACAAAAAATGAACATAGAATAACCCATTTTCAAAATATTCTCCTTTTGTGAAAAATGCTTCTATTATAAAAATATTTTGCCTGTATATAGCTCAGAACCTCTGTACAGAGGCTCGACTAGAATGTTTGAAATGTATAACTTAGAAGTGGGTTTATCCATGAGAAATTTTAAGAAAAATTGCCGATAACTATTTTAATGGGTTGTAACTCTAAAAATAATGTGAATTTTTCAAAAAAAAAAATAGTTCAGACTCTTTGTGGAAATCTTTACTTTATATAAGCAAACTTATTATTTAAGAAGCATTTTTTAAAGAAGGAGAACATTTTGAAAAAAAAAGGTTATTCTAAGTTATTCTTTGCCGAAATATTGTATTTAAATAAATTTTATTTGTCAAAATGTCCTTAAAACAATTTTATACATGTATTCTAATCTAAGTGACACTAAATATCATGAAAATTATCCATTTATACGCTTTTTTAAAATAACGGTTCCGAACGTAGTCGGATACCTTAAAAACATGGCAAATCTGCACTTGAATATTGCAATTGTTTTCCTGTATTTTATTTACGTTAAATTGAGCTGTCATTTTTGCTAAGATAATGGAATGTAAATAACGAAACGATATTTTAATTTTGTTAATTATACAAACAGATTTTAACTCAAATTCTTCAAAACCCTTATCAATTTATTATTATATCGTTTATAATTTATTTGTATAGGTTAAATATGTATAAGTTCCGTGTATTTTTTTAAAAAATATACTATTGCGTGAAACGTACAAAAGCATGCAAAAAGAAAACTTAAATAATACATCAAAATTTTTACTTTCTTTTTATATAGTAGTTTTTATATTAATTAAAGAGATTATACTAAATATAATAAACATTTATATTAAATTACGCTTAAAAATATCATTTATCATAAAATAAATTTTCAGATAATGTTTTATTGGAAGTTTTTGTCAGAGTAATTAATTGTTATATTGGAAGAAATATTTAATAGCTTAAAACTAGAAATTAAAAATATTTACCATTGGGAAAATCATCGATATACTAATCTAATTATTTTTCTTTACATAAGCATAAAAACCTTTGTCGTAAAATTTAAATTTAATTACAATTTGTCAATTACTTCTTTAATAAATTTTGAAAGATATGTTATATAGCAAAAAAAGGCCATCTTACCTTGACGATTTCCTAGAATTGAGAAAAATAATCGAATCAGAAAATGTATAGTGTAAAAATATCTATCTATTTCAATACACATTTTGTGAAAAAATGCTTGTTTTTCATAAAAATACTTTGTATCCTGAGATGGATTACGTTGGGGTGAAATTTATGATTATATTCTGTATTTGTAAGTATTGAATAAATTTCACATAGAACTTTTAATTTAATGCTACGAAAAATCTATTTATACTAATCAAAAATGCGATTTTTATTAAAAATTTTTATGACTACAAAACGAAATAATTTTTTTCTTTCGTTTTTTATTGTAATATGCATCGTTTAAAAACAAGTTTACTTAAAAAAATCAGCAGAAATTATATACATTATAACTAATAATTTACATACATGATAAGAATATGCTGTCTTCAACATCATAATATCATTTCATTACATATTTAGTAATTATAATAAATATATATAGTACCCCTCCTTAACAAATAATATAAAAAAAAAATTTAAGTCAATTCCTGCTGAGATCAACAAAGAAAAATTTTATTTTAGCTACTTTTTATTGACTAGTTACAATTAATACAAATATGAATCTATATATGACAGAATCACAACATTAAGTGGTAATTCATTTTTATTAATAATCATCAAAGTATCGTATTGTCATCCAAAACAATCGTGTATATAAAATTTTAGTTCAACTGAATGCTTTAAAACGTGAGAAAAGAATCGTTTCAAGTTTTGACACAAGTCGCAAAAGGGTCGCTAAGTCGCCAAAAATGATGCCAACGTGGCTGTATTTGTAATTCTTTAAATAATTAGTTTCAATCAATTAATTTTTATTTATTATAATTAAATTACTGCAATGTCATCCAAAATAATCATGTATATAAAATTTCCGCTCAATGGAGCGTTTTAAAATGTATTTTAGTAACGATTGAAAATTCCACCAAGATAAGTAAATAAATAATTAAATATATAGAGAGTGCGAGCTAATAGTAGAAATTGAAAAACAATAAAAAATATGTTTACATTTTTCGGTTGTCCATCCGGTTGGGAGAGAGAAGTTTGTCTTCAAAATTTAGATCAGATAAATATATTAGATTTGAAGTTTTGAGAGAGAGAGAGAGAGAGAGAGTGTTAGTCTCATACATATGCTTTTACAAATTTTAAATGTTTGTTACTCAGTCATTTATGTTTATTGATTCTGTTGATTTTTTCTACATTCAATGTACTCTTGACATTTTTTATAGAGATTTTTTTTATAATTGTATTGAGAAAATTTGCATGGATTTATATCTGAACGTTCTAGTTCTAGTTTTTTTAGTAGTACCAAGTTTAATATTTACCAAATTTTCATGTACTGTTTTCAAGGTTTATGCAACAAAATTAACTATCAAAATTGAATTTAAAAAAAGTCAGATTTTTTAAATTCCTTATTCACTTTTGTTCCTTTGATCCAAAAAAATAAATCACTTAAAATAACTAATAAAAGCATAAAAAACTGAATATCTTTTAATAACGTACAAAAAACTTCAAAAGTTTAATTTTTTTTTAATTTTAAAAACCTTTATATCGTTCTTTTTTTAGCATCACATTAAAAGTAATAATACAGTTTGAAAAAAAAGTCTATAATTATTTTTAATCTTACTGTCTCTAATTTTTTTCAAAGAGAATAGAATAAAAATCTCTATACATGAAGGAGAAAAGCGAAACACTCATCACGATATCTCCGGAACTATTAAACCTACAGACTTGAAATTTTGTATGCATGTTCCTTTCATCGGGTATAGATCCTCTAAAAACGGATTTTTTTTAAATCGAAACCTAAGGGGCGATACGTGGGCTTAAGGGCATTATAGGTAATTATCTCTATTTTTAAACTATTAAGCACGCAGTCTCAAAGTTTGGTATGCAGATTCCTTTCATAGAGTTTAGATCCGCTACAAAATGGGATTATACGAAAATCGAACTACAAGTGGCGTTGCGGCAGTTTAAGGGGCGTTATGGAGAATTATTTTCATTTTGAAACTATAAACTATAAGACGTACAGTCTTGAAATTTGGTACGCAGATTCCTTTCACAGAGTCGAGATCTGCTACAAAATACGTTTTGCGAAAATCGACTCCCAAGGGGTTTGCGTGGGGTCAAGGGGAATTATAGAAAAAAATAATTTCTGTTTTTGAATTGTTAGACCCACGTACTTAAAATTTGTGAAGCATGTTTCTTTTGTTGAATAGAGATCCTCTAAGAATAGATTTTAAAGTAACCAACTACGTTCGGAACCGTGATTTCGCAAAAGCGTATAAATGGATAATATTTATGATATTTAGTGTCACTTATGTTAGAAAAAGTATATAAAATTGTTTTAAGAATATTATTACAATAAAAAATTATTTACGTACAATATTTTGACAAAAAATGAACATAGAATGATACATTTTCAAAATATTCTCCTTTTGTGAAAAATTCTTCTATTATAATAATATTTTGCCTGTATATAGCTCAGACCTCTGTACAGAGTCTCGACTAGAATTTTTGAAATATATAACTTAGAATGGGTTTATCCATGTTTTACGACAACAGAGGGGAGAAATTTTAAGAAAAAAACGCCGATAATTATTTCAATTGCTTGTTACCCTAAAAATAGTGTGAATTTTTCAAAAACAAATAGTTCAGACTCTCTGGGGAAATCTTTATTTTATATAAGCAAAATATTATTATTTTAGAAACTTTTTTTATAAAAGAAGAACATTTTGAAGAAAGGTCATTCTAAGTTAATTTTTTGCCAAAATATTGAATTTAAATAATTTTTTTGTCAAAATGTCCTTTAAACAATTTTATACATGTTTTCTAATCTAAGTGACACTAAGTATCATGAAAATTATCCATTTATGCGATATTTTTAAATCCCGGTTCCAAACGTAGTCGGATGCCTTAAGGAAGTCGACTTCTGGGGTGAGAGGAGGTTACTGGGGCGTATATATTGACAATAAAAAATCCCGTTTTCGAATTGCTAGGAATAATGAAATTTGCTTTGCATGTTACGTTTGTTGAATTGAAATCCGCTAAGAACGGCTCTTTTTGAAATTAACTCTCAACGGGGTTACGGGGCGTATTAATAATAAAAATTCCTGTTTTGATCTATTAGCTTTAGACTTAAAATTTGACGCGCTATTTATTTTATGGAGAAGAGATCCACTGAAAATTGGTTTTGAGGAAATCCACTTGGTTATTGCGTTACCAGAGTGCAAAAATACATCTACTTCAGTTTTGGAGATTATTTGAAATTATAAATCTGAAGTTCCTTTTTATATCAAGAGACGAGAGTTACAGGTATAAGTACATTTTTCAATACAATCGAATTTTTAATGCCAGAACTTAGATATGAATAATTTATGTTTATATAAGCGTTATATATTTATACATTATGAAATACTCAGCGAAGCGGGTGGTTAACGGCTTGTAATAGAGATAGGAATAAAACAAATGAGATATATGCCTTAGAATATTACCATTTAGATTGTAGGGAGGATATCTGTGGAAGTCATCATCTCCAAATCTGTCATTCAGGCTGTATAAGATGGAAAGAAATGAAATAATTTTTAATATTAAAGCAATATTTCCAATCAATTGAGATTTAAAATATATTAAATATTAAGATTTTCTAAATATTATTTACTTAAAAATAATTTAAGTATAATAAAAGTTTTTTGTTATTTATACTATTGGACACATGTCCTACACATGTCAATGAGAGAACAATAAAAAACGAATATTACAAGAATTTTTTCAAAATTTACAAAAGAACCGATAAAATACTCTTTTTTTATGATATGTCTAAAATAAAAATGAAGTATATACTCACGGCGCAATCCATATACAACTGTAAATATGAAATTAAATTAGAAAATTTATTAATGAGGCATTTCGTAATGACAGAAACAAACGACAAAAACTACACTACCCTCCAAAAGTTAAGATACAACCTGTTTAGTTTGTCTCAATTTGAAATAGAATGAATATGGAAACAAGAAATTTAGTAATGTGCACTAAACAGTTTATTATTGCGACACTTAGATTTGCATTAGTTTAACACAAACATACTGTTACGCAGATAGGGGCTCGTGGATATTACGTCATCAGTCCCAAAGAACAAAACAGTTCCTTAAGAGCGATGGAATTTATTGTAAAAAAAAATCGTTTAAAATACGGGACACCGCCGTAAAATTCGCACAATGTCTCTGATGGTGTTTACCCCTTCTACTGCGTTCAGACTCTACTATCAATGTCTAAAAATACGAGTACGTAAAATTAAATTTTATCCGCAAGCTAGTGAACTCTTTAGCAGTTTAAGTAATATTGACGCAGTTTCAACGAGAGACCGCAATTTATAGTATGCGCGGCTACCTTCCAGTGATTTTCAAAGACCAGAGTGATTGTGATGTTATATATTTCTTCAGTGATTTCCAAAGGTATCCATGTGGTCGCCAAAATAATGGCCGCCAAATTGGATCACCAAAAAGTCATAAGAAATAGTTGTATACCCTTTCTTTTCGAACACTCTCCCCTTCCTTAGGAGGTGCTCCAATAACAGTCCCTCCACCCACAGGAAGTGCAAGGTCACTGACCAAAGCGGGAGAAAACGATATGTGAATTTTTATGTTAATCGCGCTTATTTTGAGGGTAACCACATTACAATTGTGAGAAATATTTTTACAGTCTACTCAGAAACTGCTCTGCTTCACAGCTGTGTGAACTTACTCTATTAAAGAATAATCGCTTGTGACCACATAAGAGTATACACAGGGCCAACAACCGTATTTGAATGTATAAATCTGACCGGAGCTCGAACCATATTCAAAGATTTTTCAATTTCCATCCACGTATTTACTAGCATTGCTTTTAGTAATACAATAGATTACTAGCATTGCTTTTAGTAATACAATATATTACTTCATTGATTCATATTCAATTTCCTTGCTGTTAAATACGATACATTTTTCTCTAGAAGCGAAATTAGGAGGAAAAACAATATTTGAAAAAAATAAAACTTTTTATATTGAAAAGCGTTTGAGTTTTTAAATTTTTTTGAAAAAATTTAAGTAAGTCACGGATTTATAATCCAAAACTGTATATTTTAATACGGATATTTCATAAAATATAGTAGTCAAACTTCAAACTCAGTGGCGCAACAGCTCATTAGGGCCAGGCCTACTGTGCCCATCCCAGTATACGGGACCATTGGGCGCTTAGATGCACGAGCAGATGTCTCGATCAGGTGGTCAGTCTGAATCGAGACCCCCAGTGTTTAAGTCCCCAAGAAAGATTGGTACACATTTATTGAACCACTGCAAATATAGTAGTCACTTGTAAAAAAAATGCCTGAAATCAACAAAAATTAAAACTTTGAGTGTTATATTAATAGTTGGGGGATTAAAATGAAAAGGATTATTCCTGACATTTCTTATTCATTTATGTGTAAAAGCGTGCTTTGGTCCCATTCAACCTGCCGAATTAAAATTGTATAACAGAAACTCTCTTCATAGTTATTTTTTAAAATTGAATACTATGGTAAAATTTATTTCCACACACACATTCTTTCCATAATTTATAATATAAAAGAAATATTAAGTATTTTCATCTAAAATAACACACGAATAATACAAAAATAATTTTAAAAAATTGAACAAATTATATTTGCATTTGCATAAAATTAAGCTTCAATACAATATTTTATGAGAAAATATGGAGTGCAAATAATTTTTAAAAATGTTTCTTACCGTCATCTGCTCCTTCTAAAAATATAGGATATAATAAATTTAAAAACCTCAATTTTAAAGTAACATCTAATTTATTTCCCGCGCAATGTATTTCTTTTGTAAAGTCAAGTAACAATTTCAAAATTTATAATCCGAAAGGTTGTTTCTGAGGATCAGAAACTACCTTTATAGGGCGAATTTGATAGTTATTTAATTTCTTTACAAATCTTCCTATTTTTCAAAAGTTTAATTTTTCACTGAATTGTGTTCCATAAGTTTTAAAAAGTTTCTATTTTTATAAGCTAAATTTTACATTAATTCGTTCTTAAAGTCCTAAATGTTTTCCATTTACCTATACCTATAACATATTGATCTATACTTTAAATATTATTTTAAGATATATTCTTTTGAGCAGGGGTCAACAACCTATGGCACGCGGCACAATTGTCATTGGCACTCTGCACTTCTCTCCAAATTTGTGAATTGTGAGTGGATGGAAGTTGATAAATTTGTAATGGGTCTTATTTCACAAACATCTTCAGAATTATGGACATTTACAGAATTACGAAAAAATCTGAAAGATAACTCTAAAGATAAATTTACAGCTATCTTGTAAAGTATTGAATCTCAGTGCTGGAGGGATTTAATTGTTTGAAGAGAAAAAAATTGCATGTACTCTTCTTTCCGCTTTTGGTTATATATATCTGAGTAAAAAATCTTTCCTCATATGAAAAATATTCCGATCTCGCAAAAAATTGTTTAACAACTGAATGCTTAGAATCGTATCTAATAGAAAATCACAAATTATACCCCTGATTTTGCGATTTGAAAGTAGAGCGGTGCAAGCACTAGGTTCGTATTAAAGTTTTTATTTGTCTTTTTATTTAACTATAATGAAGGGAAATACTTATATTTTTTATGTTGTCTATTTCTTATTTTAATTAATGTGTTTAAATATATATAATATAATTGCAACTTCAATTTTTTTTCCATTTTTGTTGCAGAAACAATTATATTTTATACTGGTTATTTTTATGTTCAGAAATATCTTTAAAGGATGCATAATTAATATATAGTATAAAATAGTAAACCTATATTATTGACCTTTGTTTTTTAATTCTACGAGCATTATCACGGGAATCGAATTATTTCAAAAATATGCTACTGTGTATGGCACGCTGAATCCTATTGGTAGATTAGTTTAGCACACCACAGCTAAAAGATTGCCAACCCCTGCTTTTGAGGCTTTTTGGACGGGGTTTCTTAGAAACATCTTATAGTTTTAGGGGTTCCGTGAGCCAACAAAGTTTGAAGACCACTGCTCTACTAGAAGGAAAAGTTAATCAACTAAACAGATTGAATGAAGAAATAAATTTAAGGTGTGACTGAAATTGATTTGGATACTAATGACTAAATACAAACCCGAAATTGATTTATTTCAGTGGAGGAAGGTCAATTCTGTTTCCTATTGATGTGTTGCAGACGCATAATTGTAGAGGAATCTCATGAACAAAACACGAAAGATGCAATTCACTTCAATTCTTGGCCTGAAATCTGGCTCACGACGAATAGTAAAACAAATGGAACAATATAAACCAGAGGTTCCCAAAGTTTTTTGTTTCATAGACCCCTGCTCAATTAATATTGAATTTTTGCAAATTTATCGACGTAAATGTCTTTGTGACAGCTGGTACTACTACTCCTACTTTAAGTAATTAAATTTCTAACTGTAAAGAAGCATAGTGTTTAAAATTTAAAAAGCGCATGTTAATTAAATTAAAATTTAATTAATAAATATAACTATTAAATAAAATAACTAAACAACAAACAAATGTTTTTAATGGGAGGGATGAATCTCTAATATTACAATATCAAATATGAAACATTTTGATCAATCTTGTCTGGTTTAACCTGATAGTAGTGTCAAATTTTTTTCTTCCTTCCTTCCTTCCTTTCTTTCTTCCCCCCCAAAGTGGTCTACATAGACCACTTTGGGAATCACTGATATAAGTGAAGCGATAGAATACGCGAGCGAATATCTCATATCTATTGTAGACAGGACAATTTCAAGCAATTATCAGACAGTACAATCTCAACCCAATTATAAGAATTACCATAGTCAATTCTAAAGTCTATATTTATTTATTTCTAATGCATATATTTTTTATTGGAAATGTAAGAAAAACTAATAAAAAAGGATATATACGAAACAAAATTAATTTATCTTGATAAACCTCGATCATTAATATGTATTTAGTTATTAGTTCATTACATGTATCCTTCTTTGATGTATCGTGGATATAACAAGATTAATTTTAGTTACGGAAAACGAATATATGCAGAAAATAAAATATTTCTCATACGAGATGTGACCCCCCAAAAAACGAGGCTGCTCCAATAAATCATTGTACTTAACGAATAAGTTCTTCATGACATTACCATCTTCAAAGTAGTCCCCTTCAACATTCACACATTTCTGCATTCTGTATTGCCATTACTGGCAACAGTTTTGGAACAAGGTTTTTGGAAGGCCTTTTAGGAGATTTTCCGTTTTTGCTTGGCAACTAAGATAAAATAGGTTCCCTTTAAGTAAGATTTAACCGTACGAAATAAAAAAAAGTTGCATGGAACCAAATCAGGGGAATTAGGAGGATGCTCCATCACAGTAATGTTTTTGCTAATCAGTAACCGCTATACAGGTAAGGAAGGGTATGGGAGTGGGTGCATTATCCTGGTGCAACAGCTATCCATCACTCCGCAACTGTTGCCTTTCTCCCTTTATTTATTATAATTCCAGTAATGTCGAAGAAGCAATTAACATTTCCTTGAATTTTAATTTTGACATGATTGCTTTTTTGGGTCTTGGGTATCTTGGAGACTTCCGACTGGCGCTTACTGACTGGATCATAGGTAAAAATCCCTGTTAACATTACAGACGTGTTCACTCAATGACGTAGTTTTCCCAACTGGCGCTATCAGTTTCGTAGAAACTGGCCGAATGGATAAAGAAGGTGTGATGGATGACGTCACCAAAACAGTTGTCGCCAACTACACTCTTTTTTCAAGCTACATACTTAGCCTTTTTTTTGTGTCACACTCCGTATCTTTTAAAAAACAATGTAAAACAAATATTTACTAGAAAAGAAGGCTTACCGTTAATTCCTTGTAAAACTGCAAAAAATTAAAAAAGAAAAAATGAATGAATGAAATAAAAAGTTAATAAAGTAATTAAACAGCATAATAAGAATTAAATATAATTTTTTATTTAATCATATACATTTTATATAATTTTTTTATTAATTTTATTACAATTATTTAAAAAATACTTAACGAAACAAGGGAAGAAATAGCTTTTGAAGTTTTGCAAAGATTCGTATAACTAATTAGTTCTTTAAAAAGGTATATTTTGGGGAAAATATTTAAAAAAAGTTTAAAGATTTGTATAGTTTCTGGTCTTATGTCAACGTCATTCAATTGACTCGTCTTTAAAAAAAGATTTTACTTATTTTTTTTTCTGTAGAAACCGAAATTTAAATACAATGCTGAGAAAAATTAAGATTAAGAATTATATAATTTTTTTTTAAAAAAAAAAAGTCTACGCAAAATGTTTATAAATAGGAATTTTAAAATTCACAAATAAAATATTAGTATAAGAAAAATTTCATTTAAATTTCTTACACCATTAGATACACATCATTTAAGAAAAAATTATGGTAGAAATTTTAACAAAAAAATGCTACATCACATCCTGAACGAATGGAGTATTTATATCAAATAAATTCATCCTATTCTTGAATAATAAAAAGATACCTTCATATATGAAAAGCTTAAAGATCTCTTAATTAATTTTTAATATAAAAATGAAATTTTATCCTAAAAATATAAATAATATTTCCCAATTATAGCATGAGGCACAAATTTTATTCAAAAGAAATAGTGGAAGAAGTATCTTACTTTTATCTGCTGCTCCTAAAATATAGAACACACTCAAATTAAAAGTAATATAAAAATTCCTTTCAGCAATTCTAAATAAGTAACTAAGCAGAATATCGCATTTTGATATATTTCTCGTAAGACAAAGCTAAAACCTTCAATCTGAAATTTATTAAGAACGAGTGTACTAAATAGAATAAGAATTATCTCAAATAATAACTATTGATACATTTTTATCACTTGTAACAATTCATTTACAAAACCTTTGGTTTACGCAAAAATTTTCTGCGAAAAAAATGTTTTGTTGTGAACATTTTGTGAATTTTTCAAAAATACTAATTTAGATTCTGTAGAGGTGTCCTTATTATGGAAGCATTTTTCATAAAAAGAGAATGTTTTGAAAATATGTCTTTTTTCTCTCTTTATTCTCTTTAATACTTTCAATTAATGAAATTCATGCATTCTATTCTCGTTTCGTCGAGATGTGGCAGTTGGTTGAAAGACAGGCTAAATTATTATTTTCTCTTCGCTCTTCTTCGAAAGTGAAAATAAATCAACTAGGAGAGTGGTTTCCTCTTCATCTTTCTCCCCACCACCACCAGAGTAGATACGCGGCACTCAATGTGAACTACAATAAATTCTTATGTAACTTCAACAAATTCTTCTCTTTTTTCAACTAATTCTGATGAGTTGATAATATAGCTTTCTCTAAGGTTTCACGTATCAATGCATAACTGTCACCGTTTACGTAATCAGATACATTAAGTTATAATAGTGATTTAAACATGTCTTAATAATAGGCAAAAAGGTCCAAAAAATACGTTAAGAGATGGCTGAAAAAAATTCATAGTGGTGATCGAGGCTTAGCTAGTCAATCTGGATGCAGCAAAGAGTTTGAACTTTTACGAATGTAATCTTGAGAATGAGATGTAGCAATGTTATTGGCTGACCGGAACGCCCAGTATGGAAAAGTGCATGAAAATTATTTCTCGCTGAGGGCAGTAAAAAATATTTTTGATAAGGTTCTTCAAATAATTAATTTGTTTCCTCTTCATATTTTAATACAAATACGAAAAAGATGTTGAGTTTATTATCTTACTCCCAAACTAGTACAAGAAATAAAAAAAATCTCTTTTACCAGTGTTAGGAAAAAATTTATATTCTAGTCATTCTCTTATCGGTTGTGTAACATTCACTTCAAAGTACAGACATAATAATACTAATTTTTTTAAAAAAAGAAATACATTCATCTTTGCACAATAGAAGTTAACAATAAGTAATTCTAGAAATTCACAACAGACACATTTTTTTATTCCTTAAAAATATAAAAGGGGATTGAAAAAATAAATATATCTTTATAAAAACTAAAATTCAACAAAAATTTCAAGAATATCAGTAAATATAATAATAAAAGCTCTGCAATAATTGATATACTTACTGTATATTGTTCCCCTAACTGAAAATATGAAATATTATAGTTTTTAAGAGTCAGAACAAATTAAAAATACACAAAAGAATTAATGGAATATGTTTAAAGTGTTTATAAGTATAGAATTATTGTAATTTTAATCACCATCGTTGTTTTTACTAATTTACAGGGTGGTGCAATAAAAGAGGCCTGGAAGAATGCATACGTTTGGACGTGAATTTGACGCGCACACCAAATGATCGAAGCCATTTAGAGCTTAATGCGGGCTGTGTCAGAGCACAGGTGAAGATGGTACTCACAGTGCTGCATAAGGGTTTCGTTGCGGAAAGTCACGTTAAAAAATTCGTTGAAAGAGTGTGCTCGGATGTTCTCTCATGAATTTGAAGGTGTTAATTTGCCAGAAAAGAATGTCATGCAATGATTAGTCACAAAATGGACAGGACAGACAGGAACTGTTTTGAACAAGGCAAAAAACATTCCGAAACGTGTCCGAACACCAGAAAATATGGTAACCAGAAAGGCTTCAGGTCCTAATAAATCAAACCGAAGCCTGTCGTAACAGATCGGCATGTTGCGTCGAATATGGGGACGAATACCCCCCTCCTGGATCTGCAAATACATCCCTAAAGAGTGTATGTTGTTCATGCATTAAAACTAGCAGATGCACTACATCGACTCCAGTAGTTTCGTGATTGGCTGTTTACTACGATAACAATGAATGGCTTGAACATGAATCTTTTCTTTATTTCTGATGAAACCTGGTTTCCCCTTAGATATGTCAACTCGCTGAATGACAGATTTGGGAAGCGGAGAATCCGCATAACTTCCGCCATTCACCACTGCATGATCAAAAGATCGGTGTTTGGTGTGCAGTGTCTACAAGCCGCATTATTAGTCTCATCTTGTTCATCAGACGGTAAATTCGGAGTGTTACATTTCCAACATTTTTAATCTATTTGTGGCAGCATTACATGAAGAAGAGAAGACCTGCAGTTACTTCTAACAGGATGGTGCAACTGCCCATATACCATGCCGAGCCATGGATCATATAAATACAATCTTCATTTCTTACAGAGTTGTTTGCAGAGGTCAGTCTGGTCTCGTCCCTAGTTGACCACCCAGGTTACTAATCATGTGGAATTTTGTATGTATTGCAACAACCTTCATAATCTTCGAGAACTGTAGTAGAACGTTTCTGATGAGGTTGCAGCAATTCCAGGAATTCAGTCTCGAGCTGCCTTCCTCAACTTGTTGGCCAAGGCCAAAAAGTACCAAGAGATCAATGGCGGTCATTTTCAATATCTGATGTAAGAAGGTTAGCAAACTATCTATTTTCCTTTGCCGCTTTTTTTTTTGTAATCTAGAACTTTGTTCTGCGGGACACTTTTATTTGCCCGAACCAGTATCAAGAATAAACAAGTAAGATATTTAAAAAAAATTAAGTTAATTCTTACTTATGTCAACAAAGAACAAATTTTAGTTACTTTTTACTAAATAATTACAATTAATATAAATACGTATATACATAGGACAGAATCACAATGTTAAGTGGAAATTTTTCTCTTCATTTCAAACTAAAATCGATTAACTGAATTTAATTAATGAATTAATATTTAAAAAAAGTATTTAAATCAAATGTCATCCACTACAAGTTTACAAAAATGTATTTGAATTTGAGTGGATGAATAGAAAGTATTTTATTAACGACTGAAAATTGGAACAAGATTTCTAACTATATATAGGGAGAGTGTGAATTAACAGTAGGAATTGAAAAAAAGATAATAAAGAGAAAATAAGCAATATTGTTAAATTTATTGGAACTGTTACTAACCACAGATGATGAAAGAACAAAATACTGAGGAACTTGACAAGTCGTTATGACAAAATAGGATTTAGAACGAATTACTTTCTTAATTTTTTAAAAAAAAATTCACAATTCTAAGATTCAAGAGATATAATGATTTTACATTTAATTTCGTGTCTTTAAAAGTGTATTTCAAAATAAAGGCATCATTCGTCACGAAAACATATCAAAAAAGTAATCATTTCTAGCATGAAGGCTATCAAGTGACTCAATTTTTCAATTCCTACTATTAGCTCACACTCTATATTTATTAATTTATCTTGGTGAAGTTTCCAATCGTTAAGAAAATACATTTTAAAGCGCTCCATAGAGCTGAAATTTTATATACTGGATTATTTTGGATGACAATGCAATAACTTAATTATAATTAATTAAAATTAATTGATTATAACTAATTATTCAAAGAATTACAAATTCAACCACGTTGGCATCATTTTTGGCGACTTGTGTCAACACTTGAAAAGGCTTTTTTTCTCATGTTTTAAAGCATTCAGTTGAACTGAAATTTTATATACACGATTGTTTTGGATGACAATACGATACTTTAATGATAATTAATAAAAATTAATGACCGCTTAATGTTGTGATTCTGTCCTGTGTATATACATATTTAAATTAATTGTAACTATTTAATAAAAAGTCGTTGAAATAAAATTTTTCTTTGTTGATCTAAGTAGGAATTGACTTAAAAAAAGTTTATACTACTTGTTTATTTGGTTTTCCACAGTTATGGTTGTTTCTATTATATTTCATGGTACATTCAAAAGTGCACTTTAATGGGACCTTACGTATCATCGCAACCTATTGGCAACATTAAATGAACCGAAGTAAGCGCGTAAGGCACATAGGAAATCGGGGTTGCCAACTCGGCGAGTTATTAATGAAGTTGGTGATTGTTGCGGTAGTACGTAAGTATCCTGTAATACGTACTATTTATGAAGAATTGAAAAATATTAAATATGAGTGTTACAGTCCATGGGTCAAATCAGTTAGTGTGTAGTAAATTAATAATTTTTCACACTGTACCCAATTATTTTATAAAATAACTAGGTGACATATGGAATAACTATTCTTAGACTATTAGAGGGGAAAATAAACAATGCGATATTAAAATAAGTCCGTTGATTTTTTAAATAAACTGTGATGATAAACATTAAAAGTCCGCTGAAAAGTACATTTTTTACGGACAGATAAATGTGTAGAATGAGTAGTACAATACTTTTTCTAGATTAGTTTAACAGTAATGAAAAACAACAGAATACAGTGCAGAGATACACCAATTTTTATTTTGAAACGTTTAAAAATTACAGTCGTGTGAATGATTAGGCTATTTAGTCTTGCTGGAATTAGAACCTACGCTGTTTAAGAAATGTTACAAAAATTAACATTTGAATACTTAAACTATTAGGAACTCATTTTTGTTTTTTCCCTTTAAAAAAAGTAATAATAACATCAGAAAAAGTGTATTTTAAATTAAACCTCATTCTTTATAATATTTATGTGTTTAAGTAAAAAGAATTTATACATGAAACATTCAATGAGTTTGCTTACCATCAGCAGCTGCGCCTAAAGTACATGGAGTATATAAATTAGAAATAATATTTTGGTTTTTAAATAAACACTTTCAAAAACTATTCTATTTATTGCATTCGAACATATTTTCAGATAAAGCGATATATTAAGTCCATAATACATTCTTTGGGATTTATGGCACAATTTGTTTAAAATATTATTAAGGTTAATTTGTGTGTTGTAAACATTTAATTATTTTTTTTAAATACCATATTTCATTTATGTATACATTTTAATATCCCTTAGTTGTTGATTTATCAAACTTTTAACAAATTCGATCGAATTTTTTTTAATAGAATAATATAAAATGTGCTGTAAGAAAAGTTGAAGATTCTGTGCAAAAGTTAAATAAGACCAAGGAATGACTTGGAAATAGAAAGAAAAAAAATGTATAAAGATCTTTCAATTAATAAAAACAAGGTCACTTATGAGAGATGTCATATTCATATTTACAGGTTTTAAAAAATAAAATTTAAAAATATTGTTATTAAAAAAATAAATTCAATACAACTTTACATAAATTTAAGTTTTACATTAACTCGTTGTTCAAGTAAAATATTTTCAAAATCTCGTGAAACTTTTATTTGAATAATATCACATTTATGTATGAAATCTATTTCCGGCATCGTACAAAGGTCTGAATGATCGGAGGAAAAGTTAGATAATAGTTAATAAACATAAAAAAATGAGAAATTCTTCATAAATTTTTCAATATCAAGACAAAGGAGAGTTCATTAAATAATGTCATACTTACTGCCAATTGCATTTACAACTGTAAATAGACAGAACACAATCAAAAACGATTTTCAATGAGCAAAACATAAATAAAAATATGCTTAACAGAAATAATGTAGTTATATTTGTTGATTTAAACCGTGCGCGAAAGCTCCATTTTCCATCATTATTAAGGTTTTTTTCTTAGCTTAATTTCCTTTTAAGAGTCTGATAAATTATTTTAAATTAAAATAAAATTGTTCAAAGAGAACGAAATTTTTTATAGTAGCAGATGGTAATTTATATATATTTTGTCATACAAACAACATCATAGTTTCATGAATAAGTATATGTTGATTAGTGTTTTATTCCTTATATGTCTTTTGATTTAATCACTAGTACAATGAATAAAGCATTTATTGCATTTGCATAGCAAATAACAATTACATTTTTAACGAATTAACATATCGAATCTCTTAAAATGTATCACAATTTGAATGTATATCTTGGCAATGACACCTGATTGAGCTCTTAAATATGTAAATAACATTAAGTGCTTGAAAATGGCCATAGATAAGTTGAAAACTTGGTCGTAATTGTTGACCCACAAAAAGTCTGGTTGAAGTGAAAGTTCGATAAATTCGTGATCTTATTTTTGATGACCATTGAAAACCATTGACCAATGAAACCAGAGATAAAATCGCCGAAGTTATGGAAATGTGCAATTCATTATTCGAAATAAGCTTTTAAGCACATCGAAGATTTTGAACCCTGAAACGCGTCACGTATGTTATTTTCTGTGCACTAACACTCTCCTTGTAGGAAAATTGAGTTTGACAGGTAAAGTTCGCTTCTCGGCGTGAACCTGAAAAATAAGATTATAGCAGTCCTTGGAGATGTCACCAGTGCTACCAGATTGGCAGTTTTATTGCCCTTAGTAGCAAATTCGGTGAAAAATACAACAACGTGAAGGATGATTGAGAAGACTATAGGATCGAACTTTCGTGAAATTACCATGAGGCTATGTGAAGGATCTTCGAAACAAAAATCAAATCAGATCAGAAAACGTTCAATCGAGATCAGAATATGTTTGTGAGTTTAATGCAATAAGAGTGAAAGAATTTATATGTCTGACTTCATGCCATTGGAACTGTTCTAACAATTGTTCTTGAACGTTAAAAAGCTTGTTTATAACGAGTACGTTTTGCACTGTTGTAAATAATGTGTTACAATACAGTCGGACTGCTATATAACGAAGTCGCTAAATCCCGGAAAAAAGTTCGTTACATGGAAAATTCGTTATATAGAGGTTCATCTTTTTTAATGTACTTTATAAACCACATAAAACAAGTTTAAATTCATAAACACCAAAAATTAACAAAAGTAATTATTCTCATTTTTTTAAAAATTAATCTATGTTTATTTTATATATCTTACCCATCAAAAAAAAAGAAAAGAAAAGAAAACTGCAAGGAAAACAAAAAAAAGAATGTCGAACAATACACAGTATTTTAAATACTAAGAAAATAATTTTATATTAAAATTAACGAATTTTAAGGACATTTTCTTCTTTAAAAGATACAAGTAATGTTAAACATACATTGTTTTATAACTAGAACACAGGGACAAGGAACAACTCCATTGAGGGTGAAAGGAGATATCGAAGATGTTTCTAGGGAGCTGGACAATGGGGTTAAAGGTTTCATTTCTTGGAGGAAAAACCAGTTAAAAATTTATGACCATCATAAAATGTGTTAAGGAGAGAATGAATAACTTGAAATAGTAACTAATTCAAAAATAGGGAGAAAAATTTGAATCACAAAAGAAAAAGTTCTTTATATAGAAAATAATGCACTTCGCTATAGAATGGTTATTTTACGAAGAAAATCGTGAAATGTTCAAGGTTCCAAGAAAAAGTTCGCAATATAGAGGTTCGACTGTATTTCTTTGTATATATACGTCGAGTTGTCTTCGCGTAGTCATCTGCTTGTCCTTGTCCATTAATAAATCTGTTATTAGAATCGTGGACTGCTTTTTCCCCACGCAAATTTGCAACAATACAAATCAAACAGTGATATAGATAAACAGAAGTTTGTGTAAAACATCTTAATCCCTATGAAGCAGAAGGAAGTGTACTTTTTAACGCCAATTTCAACTTGTGATGAAATTTGGGTGTATCATTATTGGTCGAGTGCCTAAAAAGTCCAAAATATTAAAATAAAGGCAAAAAAAAATTTAGTTTGCCAAAAAATCTCTTAAAAGTTTGGGAAAGGCATTGATTTGGAAAAGGTAGGTACTACGGGGTCTTTTTCATTCGGCTGTTAATGTTAAAAGTTACTTTTAGGAGAAACAAAATTTAACTTATTTTATACACTGCCCGTATCAAATTAAAAATAATATGATTTTAAAATTATCTCAAAATGTGAATTGGCCAATAAAAATCATGAAGCTGCAGACAGTTTTTTTTGGGATTGGGTCTATTGTATTTTACCACTGAATCCTTTTCTTTTCATTATTATAATAAAACTCAGATTGCGCCGAAAAGGCAGTTCACATTATACGAACTCTTTTGAGTTTAATAAATGCATTGTGTGACTCAATTTTTAAAATAGTTTTTTTTCTCATTGTATGTTTTATGGATTGCTAATGTGAATAAATATACGCTGAAGGGCAGGTCATTTTTTTTTATTTTATGCATAGATCTAGGCCAGTTTTTTTCACTGTGAAAAAATAATAAAATAAAATCCGAGAAATTATTTTTAAAATTACACTTCGCTGGTGTTTGTTGATCATGGTAATCTTGTGAAGTCATAACAAGTGTAGATGTATACTTTTCAAACGATCTCCCGTTTCGAAAGCGAAGAGTTGCAATGGATAATTCCTCCGCCCACAGGAAGTGCGAGACCACTGACCTGTGGAGGAGGGGGATGAAAGGAATGAGAGTGACTTTGAAAGGAGAGCGAGTGTTGCGACTGTGTTGACCTGTTGACCACACCCTTTTGAGTGAAACCACATTATATTGAGTGAGAAATAGAGTTGATCAGTCCACTGAAAAGGTTTTCTGCTTTAGAGTCTTGTGAATTTACTCAAATTTTGAATAACCGCTTGAAATCTCAATAACAGTATACAGCCCTCAAGAAATACAAATGCCACTAAAACTTACAATACAGCATTGTAACTATATAATCTATACAGGCTATATACTATATTTCAGTGGCACACACAAGGGGGGTCTATGGGTCCTGACCCCAGCCCCTGATTTTTTTCGATTAATGTTTACCCTTTGGAGATAGTACGAAAAATTTAATTAAGTATTTGTTATTACCAATTTATTTATTAATTAATGCCGATTATTAACCCTCTCGCTGTGCATCCCACGATTTTCACGGGCAACGCAGATGTAGAAAAATTTGAGCAACCGGCGATTTCCACGGGTATACATTTTCCCCCACTATTTAGCTGTGCAACCCGTGCTGTTCCTGTTAATGTTTTCTTTTATGTTTTTATGTTCTTATCTTTATGATCTGAGATTCTATATTTTAAAATAAAAACTATTTTATAAAAAATGTTGTGTGTACTTTAACTCTAAAATGCAGATTTAATATGTAGATTTGAAATACTTAATATAAAAGTACGCAATTTTTGAATCTACTTTGATAAAATAACTACGCACAGCCAGAGGGTTAAATCAATAATTTAATTTTTTTTGTTTTGTTCTTCAAATCGGCAAAATCAAAAGAATATGTATTGAGGTGGCGTATTGAGGTATCATACGACAATGGTGGACTTTTGATCCTGGACTCCCCTCCCCCTTGAACAATTTTTGTGTGCACCGCTGCTATATTTTACTATCAAAATATCGAAGAAATTAACTTACCTTCATCGAAACCACCTGAAATACGAGAAACATTTTAATCCATAGAAAATGTTAATACATAAAATTCGAAGAGTCACAGTTCTCTATTTAATGTTATAATTTCATAAAATTTCCATCAAAAAAATCTGTGGTTAATTGAGGAGTGTGTGGTTTAGCAACAAGAATTAAACTCCTACAATAGTAGATGGCGTCCGGACTTGATTTGTACGAGTTGTCCTTTTCCAGAGCTCCAGTGCCAAAACTCTTTCAAAGACGTAACGGGAAAACAAATGTGTATGCCTATTGTACTCAATTAGACAAATAAATAAGAGCTTAAGCAAACTTAAATAGAAAATGGTGAGGTTGTGTAAGTTATAAATCCTCTTAGTAGGGAAGTACAAGTGGTATGTTTTCCCTCTTATTTTGACAAATGTAATACCGTTGGAAATGTATTGATGTGCAGAATAAGGCCACCGTATCATTAATACAGGGTCTCCAAAATGCAAAAGGAAAATCGTAAAATGTTAAAGTATCCGACTACGTTCAGAACCGTGATTTTGCAAAAGCGTATAATGGATAATATTTTGGATATTTAGCGTCACTTAGATTAGAAAATGTATATAATATTGTTTTAAGAATAGTATTAGAATAAAAAATTATTTAAGTACAATATTTTGACAAAAAATGAACATAGAATGATACATTTTCAAAATAATCTACTTTTGTGAAAAATGCTTCTATTATAACAATATTGTGCATGTATATAACTCAGTCCTCTGTACAGAGGCTCAACTAGAATTTTTGAAATATATAACTTAGAAGTGGGTTTATCCATGTTTTACGACAACAGAGGGGAGAAATTGTAAGAAAAAAAAAACGCCGATAATTATTTCAATTGGTTGTATGTCTGAAAACAATGTGAATTTTTCAAAAATCGTAGTCGAGCCTCTGTACAGAGGTCTAAGCTATATACAGGCAAAATATTATTATAATAGAACCATTTTTCACAAAAGGAGAACATTTTGAAAAAAAGGTTATTCTAAGTTAATTTTTTACCGAAATATTGCATATAAATAATTTTTTTGGTCAAAATGTCTTTTAAACAATTTTATACATGCATTCTAATCTAAGTCACACTAAATATCATTAGAATTATCCTTTTATGTGCTTTTTTTAAATCACGGTTCCGAACGATGTCGGATACATTTTAAGGTGTGCCCAAGGAATTTTGATACAGGGCCCACTCAGAACTATCTACGTCACTTGTGTAGAGCAAAATTTTTACTAGAATTACCTTTCCGAGCCGAGTTATTTTCAACATATCGGTAAATTTTTGTTATTAGATTTGTGAATTTATTTATGGGGTTACAGACTTTATGCATTAAATATCGCAGCATAATAATTATATCGCTGTATAAACTCATAAACAACACTATAAAAATGTTTCAATGAAAAAGTACGCAGGTTCGAATACTTTAAATCATTTATCTTTGCTGGTGAAGCTTAATTTTAATTTTCTTAGATCTGTTTAACATATATAAGCAGAACTGAGAAGATGAATGAATAATTTATGACCGAGATGAAACGAACTTTATTTTAACGTTATTTTTAAATGCAAAACACAGATACATAAATATATTCGAAAGCTTTTAACGCTTATTTAATATGATATCAAAAATCCAAGACGGAAGTTAATTTATTGTAATATTTCATTCAGTATAATTAAAATATTAATACGAAACAAACCAACAAATGCATACAAAAACACGAAGTCCACAGAAATTTAAAAACTAACAAAAGACTGAAGTAAAGTTGTTTCAAATTTATTTGTTGATTATGTTATTTTTATTGCAAGTCATAAAATTTTGATAAAATAGAATATTTACCTTGATACAGATTTTGACGAGCTGTAAATATGGAGTGCAAATGAAGAAATCAGTTTCATTAGATATTTTACATGATAAAACAAAAGTTATAAATACATGGCATTATATTCTCTTTTTAATCGTAAATTTAGAACCCCCTGTATTTTAAATCTTAATACGATTTGGACATTCCAATATTTCAGTTAGAAAAATCATCATATGAAATTAACTATCCACAGAAAAAAACATTACAGTTGTAAAATACATATTGAACCTTCCTTTTTCCGTAAGGAATTCCGTGTAACATAATTTTTTAATTTTTTAGATAAAAAAATAGATACGAGTTTATTATTTTTTTCTTTAAGCCAGTTTAAGGCTCAATTCATTTTATAATTTTTCTTTACCTTTGATTTTTAGTTGCAATATAATTTAAATTTCCTCAAATAGCTATTATAAATAATTATTATTATTATTATTATGATAATAAAGCTCATTGATAAATTTTGAGAAGAAATCTGCATGTATTATGTATATTCGCATTGATGTTGTTGGAAACAAAACAGCATACGTCTATAATACCCAACAAAACGATGTCAATAGAATGGAGAATAAATATTTTAAATGCAACATTTATCAATCAAAATGTTCTGAAGTTATTTTTGTAAACATAAGATAAAATGCATGCATTGAAACGAATAGGTAACATGCCGAAAAGTTGTATAACTTCGGAATCAAAACCATTGACGGTCAAATAAACATATCATTACAACTATAGCAGATCCGTACATGAATGTCCGCACTGGAGGACAGAAAAGGAATTAAAAGTTTGTTTCTTAAAAAGTAATTTTTCTGAAAGAATATTTCTTTGCGCAGTTGTTATTAATATTTTTAAAGTACATGGCTGTATGTAATGAATGAAAGATAAGAAAACTCTCCCACATATATGTGGTTATAAACAATTTCTAAATATTATATAAATTTCAGATTACATTTGAAAAAGAACCAGTAATTTTGAAAAATATTAACAAAATTTGTATAAAGTAAAAATACAGAATAATAGGTTCGCCAAAGTATAATTATATAATACAATACTATTCGTCGTATTTTATAATGTTTAATCGAATCTTTATCAAATAACAAACAATAAATCTAGCACATAGTGAATTAATTAGAATACTATTTTTGAATAAAATATTATTCGATTTGTTATAACAAGTCTTTGAAAACTAATGTCAATATCGAACAAAAAAAAGAACTCTTTATTAAAAAACAACTTAAATTTAAAAACTCTTTCTTATTGATTCGTTTAATTCAATTAATATATTAAATAAAAGAAGGTTCCTTTTTTCACATCCCATTTCCTGTACAATAAAGGACATTTTTTTTTCGAAAAACTTTCTCATGTAGGTAAATTTAAATGATTAAAATAATATTTCATTTTCAGTTTAGCACCAAGGAATTAAAGACAATGTCCATGATCTGAATAAATGCCCATCTGTTGGTAGCTTTAATTGCACTAATTTCACTATGCATATTCACACACACACATATATACGACATTAAAATACCATTCATTCAAAATACAAAGGAAAAATTATTTAAAATTAAACTTTTAATATTATTTATTTACGAAGAGTTAATAATTAATGTAAAAATTAGTGAGTATAATAGATATATATAACGAAAGAAATTTCTTACGTTCATATCCTGTCCCTAAAAAAATTGATTCATTCAAATTAGAAACACATTTTATTTCGCAACAGAAACACAATTTTATAAAAATGTTCTGTAGTTTGAAAATTTTTCGAAAGGAAATACAAAATATCTGACCAATTTTATTTTTCTATATAATTTTCCTGCATGCATTTAAAATCCTCTCACTTCCATATATTTTTTTAAAAAACAAAGATGCATCAGAAAAGTTTTTCGTATTTCTTGATTTGATAGGTTATTAACGTCCCACCGGTACTTTTCCGTTTCGCCGGCACAGGCGATTAAGTTGCCAAAAATGATACAACCGGCGCCAAACGGAGAATTCCCACTGATAACGTTTCGCCACCACATTTTTTAAACAAGTCGTGGTCATCTCATATTTGTAACGTATTTTTCATAATGCATCAAAAATGGATGAAAAACTTATGAAAACTAATATCTTTTTATGTGTATATTGTGTGTTGTCGCCAACTTGGTGAGATTTGCGTCTTACCGTCCCATCTTTAAATTACATTAGAGCTAATAGCACCAGACCTCGTAAATTTTGATACACTATTAAAAAATAAGGATGGTACATGCTCTGGTATCCATTTCTATAAACTACCACGCCCCACTAACGTTACAATTTTGAGCGTGGACAGATTTAACGGGTATCAGCTCTATATGGGGGAAGAGTCTTCAGTAACACCAGGACTTGAATCCAGGACTCGACAAAAGTAAAACCGGCCACGACCACTCGGATGATGTGACTATTATTCATATATCTCAAGATTAAATACATATAGCATGTACTTTATTCTACAGGGGTTTTCTCCATGCTTTATAATTCTGTTGTGTGTTGTTGCTAATCCTCCGGGGTATGATGCAGTTAGATAAGATCCGTTAAATTGTTTACTTTCAAAAAGTCCAGCACAAGAAGGGGGTATCTTTGATTTTGAGATCCATGCAACATATTATGTGTAAGCCTGGTGATCTTGAACACCTTGTACAGATGGAGAAGAACTTTTAGTTCTCTGAGAATGAGAAACACTTGATGTGATTACTAGCAAGACGAGAGAGGGTAGTCTGGGAGCATCTGTTACACTTGAGGGCTAGGGCGAGACTATGTCTATTACCCACATACCAATGGTGAGTGAGAGGCACCCTCCACCCCATCAAATGTTAAGATTTTTTAACGAGTGTAATTCCAGATAGGTAAGGGCGGATGAGGAGGGAATGGGAAAATTACTTTCCAATTCTAGCACGCGTGTATTAAGTGCAGCATATTTTTTCTAAAAAAATAACAGAAAAAACTATTTTTTTAAGTATAATGAGATTGACACAATAGACTAAATTCATGATGGTCACATGATAAATGCAGCCACGTGTTTTGCAGAAAATTCAAAACTGACATTAGACTTATACTTGTTGTTATGCAGGGGGATTCATAAAGAAGTATACACATTCCAGATCCTATAAAGCAGTAACAATCAATGATAAGCACCACCTCAGCGAACCGTAAAAGAAAGATGTCCTCTTGGAGTTTGTGTCCGCTCCCCCTGACGGAAGTGACGTAGGCAATTGCATGCGTGTCATGCGACTAGACATTTTGGTGTGTTGAGTGGCAAAGTAAAATAGCAGTGATTTATCAAAAATAAACTTTATTTCCTCAACAACAACTACTAAAAACTAAGTTCAAATATATATATTCCCTTCGTCAGAGTGGAATTCCGGGTAGATAGAAAAAATGCCAGAAGACATTTCTTCCGACCAATGAAATTCAACAGAAGGTACTATCAGCCAATGAGACGTAAGGATCAAGAATCCTATATTATCAGTATGGATGATTCGATATGAATAATGATCACCCGGTATTATGAAAGTACACTACAACATCCAAAATGGTGGCGTTTGCAGTGGAAAAGGCCTTCTCTTGCTTTGAATTTAGCAAATAGCACGGAAGCCTTTTTTAAAAAAAAAAATATGTAAACTCTTTGGTTGATACTTCAGTTGCAGGACAACATTGAAAACAACATTCTCCTATTGGAGGGTGCTCCTCCACACTGGTAGGCGAGGTGTGAGATTACCTCAATGAACACCTCCTACCTTAGCGATTGATAGGATAAGTCTCGGACTACAAAATGCCTCTTACCCAAATATCAATCAATAAGTTTTGATTAAAACTGTGATTTCTTCCACTGGAGGTACGTAAATGAAATGTCATTCATCCCTAGCGGATATGAAACAATATATCATAACCGCTAAGATGCTCAAGTATTAAGATTTTCAAACAGTTTTTGGAAATTTAACAAATATACTATACAGTTTGAATTAATTGGGACAGACATGTTTTTCTTGTTTGAGTTGGTATGTGATTACTAGTGATATCATGAACCACCTCAAACCTCTTATATCAGCTTTTAGGTAGTGTGAAAGATCGACGTTCACTATAAATTATTCATTTTAATGTATCAGATGCTCAGTTGTGAGCCTTTTAGTGGGGGAAGCTGGTAATTTCAAATTTGCGTTCTGTATAAGACGTGTTACTTTTGCTTGTTCAAAGATGGATATTACTCCGAGGAACTGTTATAAAATAAATCGCTCTCAATGAACACACTTCTATGACTATGAGAGACATAACTGTGGCAGTTGGTGTGATCGAATTAAGTGTTTTAAGAACATTTAAAAATTCTGGATCATCGTCTCCAAAAAAAGAAAATGTGGGAACAAGTGGAAAACTACTCCAAGAATTGATAAAATTGTAATAAGAAGTAGCAAAATAAACCCAGGAAAGACAAGCATAGACCTTTGAAGGGATATATTGGATAATGGTGCTGAAGTGAGAACCTCAACTGCTCGGAAAAGGCTTCTTTAAGGTGGCCTGAAGGCAACAAGGCTGAGAAAAACTACTTATAACTCCGAAAATGATAAAAACCCTTTTAGCGTGGACTGTTAACGACTGGAAAAAGGTGATTATGAACGTTAAAACATTTATTTGTGCTGGGATGCAAATCAAGAGTACTTAGACGAAGTGAAGTTGAGATTTTGTAACCAGATCATATCCAACAGATTATAAACACCCTTTTTAACATATATTTGGAGGGTTTTTTTTTAAAAAAAAAGGCCCTGGACTCAGTTCCTCTCAAATACATGATTAATTTTGTCAAATGTATAGAGATATTATGTAGTAGGATTGTTCCATTCATGGAAACATTTCAACATGACTTGTCCCCTTGTCACAACTCGAAATTCGTCCATACTTATATGCGTAAAATAAAATAAAAGTGCTCGATTGGCTTGAAAGTTCCCCAGATATAAATCCCATTCAAAACTGATGGCATATTCTCTAGAATAGTTTCGCTAAGATGAACAGCATGACAATAGAACAAATGATAAAAAGGGCTATACTAGTGTGTTTCCAAGATGATGAAATCACGAACACACATGTGCTACTCTAGTGGAGTTAATGTCGAGACGGGTTAAAAAGGTCATTTCTGCTAAAAGAAGACAAACTTCGTACTAATATACAGACTTTTCAGTCTACTTAAGGTATGTAATGATAAAAAGCTAATGTTTTAGAAAAAATCACTTATTTCCCATTTCTCCCAAGTAATTCGAGCAGTATATTATATTATATATGTCTACTTTTCAATCACGAGCATTTTGTTTATCTACGAGGGTTACTTTGAAATTTTTGAGATACTTTTAGGTTTTTAAAGTTATACTTACAAAATTTTAGGAGTGTTCAAAATAGTCTCTTCACGCATCAATGCACTTTTTCATACGAATTTTCCACAGATTAAATACTTGAAACCATTCATTTCTTGGAATTGATGAACAAAAGGCATTTATAGCCACATCAATGTCTTCTTCTGAATGAAAACGACGTCTATGTAAGTACTTTTTTAGATTAAAAAGTAACCAAAGTCACACATATAGCTAGATCCGGAGAATAAAGTGAATGCTATATCCCTTTAATTTTTTTTTTTGCTTAAGAAACTAGCTGTTAATCCGGCTGTTTGGGAAGATGCACTGTCATGGTGAAGCATTAGTCCCCAAACATTAACTTCTTGGAGAATTTTTGGAAGAGATTTAGTGGTATACCAGTTTGCTGTTACTGTTTTCTGTCCTTCTAACTTGATGGCTTTGATCAATCCAGTACTTCTGAAGAAAACGGTATACATTACTTTTTTCATTGCTCGTTGACTTTTCACCATTGTTGGCGTGGGATCATCTTCAAAGACTCATACTTCGCTTTCTTGAAGTTTTGGAACGTCAAAAAATGGCATGTACGTTTCATCACCCATTGCAATTTTAGAAATGACGTAGTGACCAAAGTCATTTAGCAATTTAAGGGATTTTCTTACTGATTCTCACACGTTCCTCTTTTTGGTGCTCAGTTAGATTATGGGGAACCCAACGGCAAGCTACTTTTTTCATGTGTAATTCTTCATTAATAATTTTGTATATGGCTGAGGATCCAAAGTTAAGTTCCTTTTATATCATTTGGTAGGTACAGCGATTGTCATCCATTAACATTTTTCGTATGGCAGACACATTATCCGGGATTACTGTGGCCTTTCTGTGTGTTCTACATCCTGAAGAGGGTTGTGACCACTGCAAAATTCTTTAAAACATCTTAATACAGTGGCATGACATGGAGATTCATCACCAAATGCTAAATGCAGCCGTCGAACGCATTCCTCTTGATTTAATCCAGCTTTAAAATCATAGAAATTCATGGCACGATAATGTTCTTGCGTCTCAACTCCATTTTCTCTTCTGTCTAAAATTTATTCTACGCTAAACAACTTGAAGTAAGTCAGTAAAAAACGTCTGCTGAATTAAAATTATTTGTATTTTCAAACTAAACCATTAATTTTGTTTTATAACTTCTTGTCTGCGCGTATCTTAAAGATTTCAGAGTTAACTTTGTGTATTTGTGTTATTGCTGATAAATATGTACTTCTTAAATGAAAATTTCTGTAAAAATATCGAAATTTGGCAACAGCGAAGCTGGAAAAACATGTGGTTGCAGTTAGCACGTGGATATGATTCACATGAATAAGAGTATTTAATAAAAAGTAATGAAGTTTGCAAACGAGTTATCATCAAATTATTAAAAGCACTTATTGAACATTTAATACAAAATTTAAGTGTCAAAAAATATTTTATTGGCTCTTTTGCATCGTTTCCCACAGTGCACAAATACTAACGAGATCAATTAAGTAAGACCAATTAAGTTATAAAAAAAGCGGAATATGTTTAAAACCAGAATTCCCATTTAAAATATTTTGAAAAATAATTAAACAAAAAATGTGTGGTTTTGATATATCAAATGTACTCACCCTTAATGGCATTTGTAACTGTGAAAGAGAAATAAAATAAATATATTTAGTTTGTAAGCCATTTTAAGAACAAAAAGAAATAAATAAACTGAAATTGATGTGAAGAAATCGAATTTCAAAATATTCTTACCAGCACGCAAAAGGGCTTATACTTTATGAACCAGACCATTTGTCGAAATTATTTCCACAAAACAATTTACTTAATATAACTAATACACATAAAAGGACAAACTTGCGGTCGAAAAAAATCTAATGTATTTTTATGGAAAGTTTTTTCGGTTTTCTGCCGAAACGGTATTGCGAATGGAAAGATTAGTCTTAGATTAGAAAAGAGATTAACTTTAGATTAGGAAAGATTAATTTATAGTTTTAGAGAGAATATTCTTCCATAATACAAAATGCATACGAGTAACCTTGGCTACAGATTTAATCGCTAAATGTTTCGAAGTCGTTAAATTTATCGAGAGTATATATGTTTCAATAATGTGAAAGGGACTTTGCTAAAAAACCTTAGAAACCTCAAAAAGTTTTTCTTGTCCTAATATTGAAGTTAAACATTTGACAGTGATCGCGCGTTTCATTTTCCTGGCGTGAAATTGACTACAGATTTGAAAATTTAGGTGATTTTGGAATCTGTGCTATTTTGGATTAGCACAATTGTGTTGTATGTTTTCTGTCAGATGATTATCTACTGTAATTACGAGAGTTACAGAAGGAATAAAAACGACTAACTAAGGAAAGAATTCCGCCTGTTAATTGTGTGAACCTTTCTAGTTATCTAAATTACGACCAAGCATGTAACAGTATTTTAATAATCATAAAAAGGAACACAATGAAAGGTTTGCCAATATTTCTCTTTTTATCAAGTTACTTTGAGTGCGTTGAGAAATTGGTATGTTTTATCACTTTTCTTTGTTCTTGGCGATTTTTCACTCTTTCTTGTTAACCCTTGATGCACCAGTTTTCTACTTTTAAGAAGCGTGAAGTAAGTACAATTAATTAAAACGTAGTCATACTACGAATTTAAATTATTAAGAGAATGGAGCATCATTAGTAGATTGTTGTACCTCATTTAATATAGCTAAAGTATTTTTAATCTTAATCCTAATATTATATAATAGTTTTTCGCTTTTAACAAGAATTTCACGCAATTCAAAGCATTGCTTTAAATTTAAAGATATATGATATGTATTACTTTGTATTAAGATCTACGATTATTTTGTTTGAACGTATAAAGTAAAAATATAACAAAAAAGGAATTGTCTTACTTTCATTTGCTGCATCTAAAATGTAAGAAATATTAAAATTAAAAGAAGCATCGTATTTTCAGTTTCCCAATAATATTTTAAATAATATTCTTTGACATTTATTTTGTGATAATTAATTAAAATCACATACATCAATTCGGTTTAAATTGTATTGATATTTTATTTTTCTTTGTAATTTACACACCAAATACATTCAGTAATATAAACATTATATTCATTGTCTTTAGGAAAGATTACATTTTTATGAGGTATAAAACTGTTTTGACTAAATTATCATGACTGCACAATGGCCTCAATTTAGGATGGCCACGTGATAAAGACAAATGCGTGCTCTTCATTGAATTAAAAACAGACATTAAATTAATTGTACATGTTGTTCTATTTGTAAAAGTTGGGTAAAATTTCAAATTTCAAAATTGGGTAAAAATGTTCAAATGTTGTAAAAAATAAATTTCTTCAAGAGATTTTAAAATTAAAAAATAAATATTATTTTATGCTTGTATTTTTAAATAAAATGCATTTTGTCTACCTATGTGCATTATTGTTGTTGACAAATTTGTATTTTTTAAGAGAAAGTTTCTGCAAAGAGCGAAAGTTGGCAACAATGAAGCGCACGAACTGATTAGCTAGAAATCCATGATTGCTTTGATCGTGTGACTATGACGTCACATGAATTTAACCCTTTGAAGTATTGACTTGGTGTACATTTTTTATCTCGTTTTAATCAGCAATGGCAAAGTAAAAGGAACATAAGCCCAATGTAGATCTTTACCTTTTGAATAAAGACAACTGCGCGAAAAAAAGTGTTATACAGATGGAGGGGGGATTTTATGTATTTTAGAACAGTGATAAACAATAAATTCCATAATAATTTATAACAGCCACAGAAACTCAATTTGAAACAGCACAACTGTATTTCATTAAAATATTTAGGTCAGTAACAAAATATAACCTAACAATCAAACTACATCACGAATGAATTTCGAAATGGTATAGCGTAGCAACTCAGAAAGATTAATAGAATTAACTCATTTTTTATTTTTCTTGAATTCCTCCGAGATTTAGGATTTGAAGAAAAAAAAAAGAAAATTTGTTAAAATATTTCTAGATATATAAAGAAATTTACTTATATAAATTTTACTTATCGTGTCAAATAAACATTAAAAATGATAAAATTCAGGTTCAAAAGCTGATATTTTTTTTTACAATTGGTGAAAGTAACAACACGAAACAAAATTTAAAAATAAAAATTTGAAGAAACAGGCACTTACTTACGAATGTGGCTGCCACTGTAAATGGAAAATCAAAGTCGGGGAGTTAATTTTAAATTTTAAGCAATAAATAAATAAATAAAATAAAATAAAAATTTGTACAAGACAACAAATATTGTAAACATTATTGTAATTTGCCATATCCTTTGAGAAGAATTGCGTTGAATTTCTAAGGTGGTAGAAAAAAGTATCTGTAAAAGATTGGTATTTATTTAGATATTAGCCTATCAACTTATAGCGCCAAATCAAGAGTAGTCGCCAAATGTGTGATACAGATCTTTCACATGCTCGAATACACAGTCACCTTTTCCATGAGGTCTTATTGGAATTTAAGTAATTGAATATGTAACCTTAATTATGTTATTACTGGGTTAAGACCAAATGTAATCAACAGAATCTCGGGGTAAAATGATACATTTAATAACATAAAAATATTAAAGTTACAAAGATCGGATACTTAGACGTTACAAGACAATTAAAAGTAAACATTTAAGGAAACAGATTAAACCAAATTAGATTAAATATACTACAACAGTGTTCCGCAACCTTTTTATCGCTGCGGACCGGTCAACGTTTGATAATTTTACCGCGGCACGCTGAGGGTGAGACACGTTGATTGTTTATATTTTAAATTGTTTTGATATAAAATTTTTTACTTTAGTTACATTTAAATATGCCTTCAGAATAAAACATACACCAAAAATGAATAAAAGTGACTTAACGTGGAATATAAAGTGATTTCCGTGGAAAGTTGCGCAAATCCGAGAGAAATGCACCACTTTAAATAAAATGGCATTAGTTTAATGTTCTTTAGGTGGCCCGGTACTATTTAAGCCACTGACCGGTACCGGTCCGCGGACCTGGGGTTTCGGATCACTGTACTACAGGATCGGACGGCGAGATGGGTAACCCTCCCTCAAAGGAATCAAAGCTCTCTCTGCCGGTAAAAGGAGTGTATTGCAAGTCCGTGTTTCCGTTACAAATCTATCCAAAACGTGGTGGCATCCACATTTCAGTTTTGGAAGTATAGCATACGTTACAAATATATTTTAAATATATATGTAATTTTAAATATATAAACTTTGGCCCAAATTCTTCAAATATTTGACAGTTTATTATCTAATCAAAAGATTAATACGTAAGATTTTATTATTAGGAAATACGAGCATTTTTCCGTTATAATCATGTCGTGCAGTTTCGAAAACAAAGTTGAAGCGCTTTGGCTTGATCATTTCCACGAAATTAGGCTTATGTTTAATTACAAGCAGAACAAAGCGGTGATGCATCGCTTCGCAGGAAATTGTTCGCAAGCAAAAACTGAAAGCTTTCATCATCTTGTTCCAGCATACAGATCAATTTAATGTAATAATTAAGCTTAACAGCTTTAAAAAAAATTTAAGTGCTCGATTTCTGAAGCAATAAATCAACAGCTTTAATTTTTTTATTTTTTTCAAAAAAATCTAAAAAAATTAATTTAAGTGCGTATTTACAAATAATAAAAAACTAAATATATTATTTACTATTTTTGCAACAATATGTGAGCGTGATATCTAACATATAAGTACAATATAAAGTAGTTGCCTTACCTCGATCAGCCGCAACTGAAATATGCAAAAAAATTTAAAAAGCGGTGTCTTAATTCTTAAAATTTACAACACATAGCTAAGCATCATATTTATTCAAAAAGAGTTATCTTGTTTCCAAACCCTCTACCTGTTTGTGTCTGTTAGGAAAGCGGTAAAGAATATAGTTGCATTATGAATTAATCATACTATTGTTTACTTAAGGGGACTTGGCACCCTTTGAGCAAACTTCTTTATTTACGTATTTAAAAATTATATTTTAACATTTTATACAATGTTTCTATTCAAGAAAATGTTACCAGATGAAAATTTTCATATATTATTCACACAATTTTAAAAATTTAAATTTTTTGAAGAAAATTGGGAAAATTTTAAAATCCTACTCCTTTTGTAAAAATTAATTTTTTGACTTGAAATTTTTTTATAATATTCTTATGGATGTTCTTAACAACTTTAGGGATCGAATTTAGAATAACTTCATTCGTTTTCGAGAAAAAAAAATAAAATATTGATATACAGGCTAAAAATCAACGAAAAAGAGCCAACATGTCTTACATTTTATTTTTTTTTAAAAAAAGTACTCAGTTTATAGCAAAACGGATCCCTAATTTTATTACATGCTTTAGTTTTAACACACACAGGAAAAAAAATTAAAGTGATTGGTAAATAATTGTCGAAGGAGTAGCATTTTGAATGCACTAAGGTTTCGAAAAACACAAACTGAGAAAAACCACTTTAAAGTTTATAATTCTGAAAAAATAATTATTATAGGCTTAATTAAACTTAAAATACCACTTTAAGATATTACTTATACGTTTTTCTTTAAAATAATTGCATTTTCATATGTTTTCAACCCACACATTTTTATAAATGATCAACTTTTAGAGAGTACTAATTGCACAAGAAAACTCAAGAAAAACTTAAAAATTTTTTTTTTCTGTCACGACAGAAATTTTAGCTGTTTTCTTCTTATAATATTAAAGTATTACATTTGTATGCAAAATATATCAGGAATAAGAACTGAAATTATAAAATTATTAATATAAAATGTCTTAATTTAAAAATTTTACATACACACATTTCACAAGGAAGAAAAATTACATTATTGTATTACCTCGGAAATATTCTGCTTTTAATACTACACATTCTTTTTTATAGTTATTATTTCTATTTATAAAATAGATTTTTTTTTATCATAACGCATTTTTTAGCTTTTTTTTCTAAAAAGGGGGTGTTGCTGAATTGCCTAATTTGTTTTCAAATGAAGTTTTATTCAACTTCTAACTTTAACTCTAAGTTTCACTACTTATTTCTCAATAACTTCGGAAGTGTTCACAGTATCAACACAAATGTGGTACCAAAATGCTCAGAAATATTGAGGCCATAACATATATTTTTTTTTCAAAAATTTGAAAAGTTTGCAATTTAAGAGTCCTGTGAGTCCTTATGAACATGATAATAATTGTACACAGAAATTCAATGAATGGGTGGGACCAACATCAAAACTTCAAAATTAATTAGAATTGGTGCGTTTTTCTTAAAATATTATCTTCCTTTAAAATAGGAGGTGGGGGGGGTACCCCCTGTATGCTTCGCGGCTCATCAACACCCATTGTACAAATTATACAACTATTCATACTCATTGCTCAAATTGTAAATTTGTAATTTACATGTATTATGTAGTTCTATTTTCAGATACTCAATTATGATGTAATATTGTGTTAATTTTTGAGCTTGAAATAGTTGATTGAGCTGAAAATCGCACCTTATTGCCAATTTGCAACCATAATGTTGAACAAGGCACATTCATGCAAAGCCTCACCACATCATAAAATAAATTTATTACAGCATCACGAAAAACTTTTATATTGAGAGATATTCATGTTGTAAGTAAACCAGGTGAAAATAGCATTATGATATCCATTCAAAGCAACCCATCTATTCAGATAAACTTCTTTAATGATCTTGCGGGGGTATGATATCTATATGAACTAGTACCCACATCACGCTAAGATGGTCGTCTTGGCATGATCAGTTAAGTACTTGCATTCGTTCGGAACGGAAGATACCCAGAACGAACCTTCCCTCCGACAACCTCTAGATCAATGAAAATCAATTTTCATTTTAAGCCTCTTTAAATTCGGCAAATTAACGATTATTTTTTATCTTAAAAAATATTTTGAATAGGTTAGTATAAGTTAATGGCTGTGACAATACATGAATGTCTCTACACACACACTGAAAAAAATATAAATACTCAGCTTTTAAGTATCCCTATTATTATTATTATTCCTTTTTTTCTTTCTTGTATGTAGGAAAAATTCAGACCGTTGATAAATTTATTTAGTACTTTCTGTTTTCCACTTTCTTTAGAAGTGTGTTTACCCAAAAAATCCGAACTAACCAATATGCAGTATGTAATGATAGAGTAGTTTTAAATTAAAGTTGCACACACTACGGTGGTTGGCGATGGATTTAGTAATTCTGAAATACATTCAAGTGATCTGGATGATGCCTATTTCTCCTGACTTTCACAGAACACCAGTTTGTTTTAATATGCAACATCCACAGTTAAAAATATTTTATTTTGTCCCACCTTTTCAGTTTTTGAATAGTTTTCCCCCAATCAATCTTTTATACGATATTTCAAACACATTTTGAAAAAAAGAACTAAAGCAAGCAATTGTAACAATCAAATATCTTATAAAATGTAAGCAAAATGTATTCAAGTATATTAAAACACTTTTACCAAGACTTTTAAGTAGCTAAGCGTTAAAGGTATCAAAAATTGAACTGAACTAAAATATAAACTTACCTCCTATTCCGTTTCCTCCAACTGTAAATAAGGAATTGAATTTTTTTAAAAAATTTAGATTACTCTTGGAACTTTTTTAAAAGTATAACACAAGCACAATTTTATTAAAGAGTAATATTTATCGTCTGGTTGAAAATTAAAGAAAATTAAAAAAATTTATTAATCAATTTCTTCCTGAAAATATCCTTTGGATTAATTTAATGTTTTTCTCATATGAAAAGATTAAGAAAATGTTTTCTCATATAATTTTTTATATTAAATAAAATCGTTTGCTTTTTTTACATCTGCTTCATTAACTGAAAACTATGACAAAAAATAATAGAATAAAACTCTAATAGAACTTAGTCTCATTAAATAGGTAATTTTCTAAATTTTATCATTCATATTTACTTGGGTATAATCGTTTGCTATTTTATAACTGCTTCCGTAACTGTAATTTGAAATAATAATAATGATGCACAGAACAGAACACGAATAGAACTTGGTTATGTATCTGAGGAGTGAAATTCATTAAAAAAACAACTTGGGTTCAATTTTAATTTTGACTTATCCAATTTACAATTACTATCAAGACATCTTAAAACAGGATCAGAATCAAAGGTAAGTTTCATAGTCTTTAACAAATTAAGATTCTCTTCATATTTTCATATTTTATTAATATTCAGGCATAGTTTCAGGAATGTTTGTAGTTCTAAATACGAATTCCTGATTCACTTATATTTGATTTATGTTAATTCAAAATGAGTAAGAAATCATTTTTTCCCCTCAGATATCATTATTATTGTTTTTTTACTTCGTATTCCAACTTTATTAAAATATGTATACAATAAACATGAGAATTTCAAAAAAATATATTAACAAAAGTTTTAAAATCTCCATTCATATCGAATAGCATCAATATTATTGAAATTTCGGGGAAAGGTCATTTTATTGATAATCTAATGCAAAATATAAAAATAAACAAATGCATTCAAGTTTCTATGCACATTTAAAGAGAATGATTTATTTATGAAAATACGTTACTCTGTCGAAATATTTCATAGTCGACTTATGATAAAAGAAATCCACACGCACACAAAAATTGTGAATTTAGAAAAAAATGCCTGGTATTAAAAATGAATATAAACTTCTTATTTTTTTTTTATTTTCCAGTATCGGAATACTTTTTATTGCACTTAATTTGAAGTCATAATTTGTATGTAAAATGAATTGGAGACATTTTTTTCAGCTAACATAAGCTTTAAGATTTAACAGGTTTTTCAAAAAACAACTGTATGTAAGGTATATGTAAATAACTTCTAAAGATATATTGGACCTGGAAGACCTGGGCAAGATAACGAATGCCTTAATTTTTCCGTTTTCCACAAGGTGGAAGGATCAACCGGACACTACTGGCTCTCCTATTGGCTGTTCATGAAACAATAGTATAGAGAAACTGAAATAACCATTTTTGTTTATAGCTTTGATTGTTTACCGCTGCCACGATATAACTTTTATGCATGTGTAAATAAGCTCTGCTGAACAGATACAGGCAAAATATATCATTTCTCTTTAATATTTATGAGTAACTTTTTTTTAAATACTACCTATTACCATGAATAAATTTCAATTAATCGCCTTCCTACATGACAATGAAAACGAATATTTTTAAACAGACAGTACGGGGCAAGATTACGATTCGAAACACGGGGTAAAATGACGAGCTCGTCATCTTGCACCGTGTTTCGGAATTTATTAAACTAACCGCGTTGTCCATAAAATCCTGTAAACGCTTGTTTGTCTGTGTGTTTGTCCGCTCGACCTTGCGCTTCTTCTGGGGCTAATGGGTGCATTGGATCGGGGAATGTGTCGTTCAAATAAGTACGACCAGTGGAAGACATTTTTGGATTCCGCTAAGCCCCCTTAGCCCGGCGGGGAAAAAAACCTATCAGGGTCAAAAAATGAAATATCTCAATATCTTCGATTTAGACAGTGCGATTCCTTCACGATCGGCACCGTTCAATTGAGTTTTGCCTTGGCAACACTTTTCAAAGTTTCAGGCTACGCCCGCAATGGTGATGGTTTTAAAAATATAGAATAATAGTGGTAATCCCCTCAGACCGTGGTAGTAGAAAACCAACATATAAACCCTCCAGAAGAACCAGAACTTATGGCAAATGATGGTTCCAATGCACCAAAGAAGCCTGTTAATCTTTTTTACTTCAAACTATTGCCTAAAGCAACACAATATGAGAAAAAAACTAAAAGGAAAATAGTGAGCTCAAGCATTTTTACACGCACAACTATCAAAGAAATGTTAGAACAAAGGGAAAAGCAGAAGGAAGGACAAAGAACTTTAAGAAAACAGAGAAGAGAAGCTCGTGAAGCTAAATAGGGAGTAAAAAAACTCAAACTAAGCTCCTGTAGGCCTACGTGTATGAAATCCAGGCCAAACAGTCCAGTTGCATCAACTTCAAATGATAGTGTTATAAAATTTCCTGTTTGTGAAGAGGAATATTGTGACACTCCAACAGAAGAATAGATCTAGTGCTGTAAATACCAAAAGTGGTGGCATGAGGAATGGAGGAAAATGGCACTTTCATTTGTGACTATTGTTGGCTGCACAACTAAACACTTCAACATTACGTTACAATGCATTACGCTTAGTTTGATACTTTGTAAGATGTAAAAACACAGTCATAATTTGTTAAACCATGAACCATATTAAAAAGATAGAACATGTTCAACCTTATTCAGTTTGTCATCTTGCCTCAGTACTCTCTCTCTCTCTCTCTCTCTCTCTGCTCTCTCTCTCCTCTCTCTCTGCTCTCTCTCTCTCTGCTGAGGCAAGATAACAATTTGTTAAGGTTATAAAAAAATAAAACTGTCCTTTGTTTTTTTATATTTGAAAAATTAAATGGTAATATATTTAATACTATATACAAAGGACCACTCTAACACTTCATGTAAAATTAATTTTTCTTATCCTTAAAAATAAATTAATGAAGAAAAAAAATTGTAAATTATGTCATCTTCCGCCCCGGTTTCCCCTATTTACTATCCATTTTTTTTAAACTTTTTGCCTAAGAAACGATAGAAGAATCAAAACGTAAGTGTAATTTTTTAAAAATAATACTAGTCTTTATGGTAAACATATTTTGTTAAGAATACGTATTTACTTAGTAGTAAAGAAATTTTCTTACCTTTGCCTGCATCTGAAAATTAGGAAATAGTGAAATCAATTAGATTTCTTAAAAACTCTTTAAGAACATTATAAGATAAGGATTGCATCATTATAACGTACTTTCAACAAAAACGACTTGAAATATTCGCAACCCATACAATATATTATTAAGGATATAATTGTGAATAAATTCGATTATACTTTTTAAATTAGGCTATATTAGAAATAACTAGTGCAAAAAAGTAAAAATGGTAGCATTTCCCAGATCTGTAGTGAATGTTCTCCATAGACTTAGTTTTTGATATTGGCACAATTATGTATTATCACAACCACGTTGATAGAAAATCGCCAAAGTTAACAAACGCTTCAAATTCTGGTGAGTCGAAGCCATTATTTTATGGCAACTATTATCTCTAATTGTGTCTTTTATTTTTGGCTTAGCCATTTTTCTTTTGTTTTCCTATTTTGTGCTTCGATATTTTCTTTTTTCCCCTCCTGTTTTCATCTTAATCTATTTTTTTTTTAAAATCAGGCAGTTGCATTTGCCAAAGTTGATTCAAGAACATAGTGTTTTACCTCAGAAGCGTAAAAATTCTAATAGTCCTGCCATGAATATTTTGGAAAATAGGGAGTTTGGAAATGTAGCGTTAAAAACTATGATCAACATATTTGGAATTTGGTTTCAGTTGGCAGTTGGTTACAAAGCATTGTTCTTTTTTTACTACAATTATATTATTTAAGCCATGTTTCAAATTCATTATGTATCGAAAAATATTCATCCCATAAACTCAGCTCGCAATTAAATTTTTTTAAAAAAAGTACCGTAAAATCTGGCGTATAACGCGCCTTTCTACATAAAAATACCAAAAGCCTCGTGTAGCTGAACAGTGCGACGTTAGTATTCAATCAATCAATCAATCAACACAAAATAAGATCGAAATTTATGGGTGCGCGTTATACGCCGGATATAAAAATGTAGTTTGAAAAAAAAAGAGGGGAGTACATAATAAACTTAGACTTTTACATACATCGAAATAATGTTTATTTAAAAGAAATGACATTCCTTATGAAGTTAAAAAGTTGTAGTTCTAGAAGTATACTATTTTTTTAAAGCTTGGAATAATACCTCGAATAAAATACTTCAAAACATAAGCCCACTTACATTTCAGGTTCCTTCGCAAAACAAGGGCTGCGTGTTATACGGCAAATATTCCTCAAAATTAAAAGTTCCAGCTTGAAAGTACAGGTGTGCGTTATACTCCAGATTTTACGATAATCAAAATTTAAAATATAGCTATACTATCATATGAGTAATTTTCTAACATATGTGTACATAATTCATAACTTTTTTGCTTCGTAAATTCTATTTTTTCGCACGAAAAAGTTATAAAATTCCGCCTTTTGATTAGGTATACGGCTTCATTTAAATGTTAATTTAGCCAATAAATTAGCAGAAGGAAACAAATGGGCTTTTATATAAAAAATTTCTAAATTTAATCAACGTTAATTTTTTTTTTTGTTTTGATAATGTTGAATTGAATAAGTAATGAAGAGAACTTACTTTTGAATGCATCTGTAACTGTAAGTATGTAAATAAAAAAGATGAATTAGTCTGTGTGAGACATTTTAAATGAAGACAAACTTAAAATCACTCTTTTTAAAAAGTAATACGATCGTTTCGAATAGCATAATATTCCTTTCAAAGTAATGGAAAAGGAAGTAGAATCGATCCCTTTCGAAATTTTAAAATATTTAACTAACATAACATTTTAAAAAAATACAATGCTATTTATTTACCTTCTTATGTTGAAATTGGTTTTAAATTACATATATTACTGTTAGTAAAGACATTAACATTAAAAGTTTAGAATTTGTTTTTAAGTTTCAACTTAATGTGAAACAATTATTTAAAATAATAAATTCTTGATGTTCTTTTCCTCTTCCTCTATCAGTCAAAATAAAATAAATTTTTTTACGTAAAAATATCTTACATATCCACTATGAACTGAAGAGTACATTACATTTTGTTTCAATATAAAATACAAAAAAAATTGTAATTATATTAGGAAAAAGAAATCTTACGTTCGGTTCCAAAAACTGAAATAGAATCAAATATTTAAATAAAAACATGTTTTTATTCTTTTAAGTATACAAAATCATTGCACTCTAAAACATTTCAACCTATTGTTTTAACCCCCTTCCCAGTTCAAGCTAGTACGATAATTATTAAGGATTCGATACGAATCGAGTTGTACGATTGTAACTCCATGATCCTTAGTCAGTCATTATGAGCAGTAACAACTAAAATTTGAATGGCTTAAAGACCTCATAAGACAAGGATGTCTAACCCGCGGGCCACATGCTGCTCGCAACGAGCATTTTTGCGGCTCGGCCACTTGTTGGCGCACAATAATATATAACAAAAGATCAAAATTTCTTCTGAAATAAGAAAGATAGTAGCAAAGAAAAAGTCAAGTGTCAGGATGTAAACATTAAATTTTTCTTGTTCATTTTTATGTATGTTTATTATAATGTATTAATCGAAATAAAGCTATTGAGATTTTTATGCAACCCACCTAAAGTTAAACCTTGTTTGCTTAACCCAAGTTAGCCTTTGAGTTTGACACCCTTGTTTTTTTTAGCTATTTTTTTAATTCAATCTAAAGCTCATTTAAATCATCCGACTCTTTTTTTAGCTGTAATTTCATTTACTGTACTCTTCTGGTGAATTTGACAACCTGGTTTTTAAATTACATTCGCTATTGAATTATTTTAGTAAAATAAGAGACAAATTGTCCCCAATAAAAATATTTACTAGAACACGTATTTTGATCAAGAATATTAATTCAGTTTTTTATTGTTTGTGCAACTACATAGCCATTACAAACATGTAATATTTTCAAAAAATATATAGAAGAAACACATATGAAAGAATAAGAACTGAATTCATAATACGATAACGATAACGTCAATACGATATAACGATTGCATACAACTTGATATACTAATCATATTGCGGCTGTATTATTTATTTATTTGTACCTTCATTATTTATTTATTTTTATATAAATATATAATTAGATATTTACTGTTTTCTTAAAGAAAAAAAGAAGTGTTGAAAAACTCTGTTTAAATAGCAGAGGCAATCTTAGAACAACTGACAAACCTTTAAATCCCTCAACCATATGTTAGGAGTCAAAGAGGAGTGTTCAGAATTTTGGGGGTCCGCGATGTCAGTCAAATATATAAAGGGGGAGGGGGCGATCGAAATTTTAAGAATCGCTGGGATAAATTATTCATTTCCGTAAGAAACGGTACACTATTTTTTTAAAAAAAAGACAAAATATCTTTTTTAAGATAAATAAATTACGATGTGTTTTTGAATACGAAAAGCTAGAACCAACCTGTATCTTTTTCTCATCTTTATGATCAACCTAGTTTGCATCTTAAGAAAGCGAATATTTAGCTCTCTACTACCGAATAATTTAAGAAATCCAACTTACAAAACTTATTTTTCTATAAGTTTTTAAAAGTTAATCAAAATTTGCCTTAAACATTTAATACACTTACGATTTCTCAAAAATTACCAAAAATAAGGCATAAAAAAGTATGTGGAAATTAATGTAGAACGAAATACTTACGGCCGATTACGTCTGCGACTATAAGGGTAAAATTAAAAAGAATTAATATAGTAATCATTTGAAATAGAGAAATAAAAAAAGAATCAAAACGCTTTTGCACACTATAAGTGAAATAGTTTTTGAAACAGAATTAACAGGTTGCAATCTTTTCAACAGGCTTAAAAATGTATTCATAAAAACATTGCCTCAGTACACAAAAGACAACACATTTTATTGGTTTTGCAAACATATTAAAAATTTATTTTAAAAACTAACCAAACTTTATGGAACGACAGGAGGAGGTTAGTTCAAAAATTTCTTGAGAAAATCATTGAAGTTTATTCCGCTGAGAGAACAGATTGAAACACTTTTACGAAAAAATGGGTCATGGAACATCTACAAGATTCCATTAACCCAAATTTTTTTTCTTTTTTCTAATTATAGAGCACACGGATGTTTATTTTAGAATAAATAATTTAATTAGTTTTTTTATATATTGACGTTCACTGATCATTAAAACAAGTATCAAGGATATAATAAGAAAAAGACGAGGTGTTTGTTTTGTATGATGAAAGTTCAAAAAGCAAGGTAACCCAGAGAAATTATTTTTCCACTAATTCAAAGAAATGTACAACATAGTAAAGTACTGGCCTTTATTTCTTCTTCTTATAGTCACCCTGGTTATCGAAACTTTTGTTCCATCAGTATAATAACGTATCGAAGAAATCAGTGTCAAGATTGTAAAACAACGTCTAAGTTATCGGTTCTAAAATACCAAACTCCCGGTACTTCTTCAATGGTCCGAAGGGATGAATATCACTAGCTTAGAGCAGAGCTGTAGGAAAGGTTCTCCAATAACTCCCAATCACACATATGCTATCGGCAGAGGCGTAACGGAGAATATTAGGGCCCCCTTCAAAGTTAGGTTTTGGGCTCTAAGCCAGATCTTACAAAGAGTATGTACATGGTGTCAATCAAGCTTTGGGCCCCCTAAAATCCTGCCCCCGCTATGCGGAGATATACGTTACGCCACTGGCTATCGTTCAAAAACAAGACATCTGTCGAGAACAGTACCGGTCTGCGAATTGCCCTAACTGATCCGATGTAATCCAATTGAGCAATGTGCATGTGCAATTATTAGTATTCACGGTTACTCCACGGGTGAGAAAATCAACCAGAAATATACTCTTGATAATCCCGGAAGACTGAGGACATAATTTATTCGCAAATCACATTGGTTTGATTCGAGATTGATAGGTGCTTCTAAGGGCCTAGATGCATGCCTTTCTTCAAGCGTCTTTTGAAGTACCTATGTTTCATCCCCTTGACAACAGATACTGAAGCGGAACGAGCTTCTGCTTAAAATCGCACTGAGTGCTGTAGAGATAATCCCGTTCACATGGCGCTTTTCATATTCATCTCTGAGTTTTCATATTACTTGTATGTGTCTTCGGTAACCCAAATGTTAATGCATGATATTGTGTATATGTCTATGTATACGTTGCTTTATATGCAATATCACTCAGCTGAGTGCAATGACCGGCTTTGATGAAAGCTTCGTCTTGAAACACATTAGTGATCAGGGGTAACGTTAAGACGTTTAAGGTGATTAATAGAAGCGTGAGTGTTAGGAAATTAAATAATCGGTTCATTTACGTCACAACCAACTGAAAATACATTGAAGTTATTCATATTATTGAGTATTTCATTAGTGTTCAGAATACGTTATTTGTGAGGGAGGAGGCAGCACAATCGGTTCATCTTCGGTGTTTTTTACGGAATCTCTCTCCATTCCATGGTCTTAGGATGAGAGTAGTTCCTTTCTGACACCTCGAATTACACTCGGATTTTCCGGCTCGAAGGTGTCCAGTCGTTGAGTTTTCTCACGGTCATTAGTTTCCGGAGTGATGTCAGATGAAAAGACCCTGCAATATTTAGGGGTGCACATATGCATAGGAACGGCGTTAACCTATCTACAAAAAGAAGCCGATTTTTCATCTGTGTGACGCGAAAACCTCACAACGTTCTGGATTACCTTGGTCTTTGCAAGTCTCGCACATCTGCTCTGCCTTCATCGAATTCCCTGCAATGAAATCCTGCTAACTTTCGGGTAGTTTGTCCCACTTCATACACTTCCACTACCAGTGGCATAACGGAAAATATTAGGGGCCCCCTGTAAAGTCAGGTTTTGGCCCCTCAGCCGGATCTAACAAAGGATTGCAAAACCATAACATAACTTAGATTTTGCCCCCCTCCTCCCACCATGGTGTGGGGGAGTACTTTATACCACTGTCCAAGGCCCCAACTTGGACAATTTTATTTTATTTGAAAACCTTATCATAATCCTTGCTTTAATTACCGACTATGCTTCCCTCAATGGCTTTCTCTTCCAACGCTATCATATAACTAGGTGAATTTTCCAGGCACGTTCGAATATTGTGATAGTTTCAGCTGTCTGGACGGGGGATTAATACACTAAGAGCTCTTTTTATATTAACTATTGAAACCACGCTCGTTTCAAACTGACATATATAGAGAAAAAATAATGTAAAAACTATGAAAATTTCTTCTCTAAAAAAATTGCAGAAACAATAAAAGCGCAGTTTTTTAATTTCATTAAAATAATATTCGATTATAAGTATTATCTGATTCATGTTAATATGTTGGCAATCAGTTGTTGAAATGTATAATAGTATTTTTTTTACCTCTCTCCCTCTCGCTATTTAATGATAAATCATTTAAACTTTGAAAGTATTAACACATATGTATAAATACCATCGCTAAGGAAATAATTCGAAAAAAAATACTACTTCATTTAATATATAAGATTGAATACCAAAATGATAATATTTTCTAATCGTAATGCAAAGAGTAATAGTTGATATATTATATATTAACAATACCCGCGAATACCTAAACCCAAGTTTATATTCTAATATATAAAATAAATTAAATTTTAGCTATATCAGTATGGTATAGACTCAAAGGGTCAAAATTTGATGTGCGCGTCTTTCTTTTTAATTCTTTGTATTCTTATGGTTACAATATTTATGCAATTTTTCTCAATTTTTCCTTGTCATAATCCATCACAAAACGTAAAATGTAATCTCAACTATTAAAAGTATTTACAGCCTATGAAATAATTGTTTTAATTATTTCATAGACTTGCTTTAATGGAATAAATACTTCATAAAATAACTCTGCAAAGATACTTTTTTAATTTCACAGAACCAGATTTTTAATAACAGAATTTTTATACTTGTCTTTTTAGCGAACAGTTTCTTTTAATAGAAACCTGATGTATAACCATTGTATTTATTAAAAAAGTTTCTTACCATTATTTGCTCCACCTAAAAAGGGTAAAAACATTCAAGTTAAAGAAAATATATCAGTTGTTTTACTCTTCCAAATCACTATTTAATAAATCGCATCTTTTGGAACGATCTACGGCATGAAAGGAACTAGTTTCTATAAAGAATCAAACTGCGTTAAGCGAATTTTATAAATTCTTACACAGTTTATTGCAAAAGGAAAAATAAATTTTACCATAGTTTACTCAATGGTCGCCAAATGTGGCAGCAAAAATAGATGCATCTACAAAACTCCAGAAAGGTTCAGCATGATTGTTTCACAAGAAAACTTTAGAAGGTTCTTCCCAGACAAAAATGATGATGCACGGAAGCAGTGGCGCACACAAGGGGGTGGGGGTTCTGGGGTGCGGACTCCCCCAAAGCTTTTGATTTTTCTCCGATTGATTTCAATTTTAAGTATATAGTACGAAAAAATTAATTAAGTATTTGTTATTAATGATTAATTTTATAAATTAATGTTAATTATTTATTGAATAATTAGTTTTTTACTGTGTTTTGTTCTCTAAAATTGACAAAATCAAAAGGAGCAGGATACAAGAATAGTGAACTTTCGACCCTGCCCCCCCTCCTGAAAAATTCCTGTGTGCGCTACTGCACGGAAGCAACATTAGAGTCAAAGATTGACAACCAGTGCATGTTTCATTTACCTTATGTGAAATTTGTGGATTTGAATTCCTAATTTTTTTTAATCTGAGTTATTGGAGATTTTTATAAGCATGTGCTCCTTGTTTCCCGTTTGAAAAAGTACTGTAGTTGCAAAAGAGGTCCATAATAAATTATAATTTACAGCGAAAGAGCCTGTTTGCTCAATGCATGACACCTTTACTGCATTAAAAATACGATTAATCATGAAAGAATATATAATATTATTAAATATAATGTATCAAAAAATACTCCAATGTTAATGTAATATATTTAAGAAACCTGAAAGCTTTTCGCAATTTAGCGTTATATGTATACATGCTAACCATACCTTGAATCGCGTTGGGAACACTAATAGAAATGATAATGTTGAAAAGATTAATTTACAATAAAGAATGGCAAATATTTTCTTAAACTGAAATAATAAAATTAACTAATCAATTAAGCTAATAAAATAATGTAATTTTGTAAATTACATAACATTTACAAAAAAAAAGTTTTTAAAAAACGTAAAAAACTTACCACTAAGTCCATTTTCTCCAACTATAAAAATTAAATTAAATAAACAAAGTTAGTTTACTAGACATTTGAAGTATATGCATTGAATTGGATTTTCTTTAAAAAATTCCCCTATTCAATAACCGCAACCATTTTTACCTCACAATATCCCTTCATGTGAAGTTTAAAGCGACTTAAAAGAAAATTATATAGCTATTGGTTAGCAGGATTAACATTTCTATTCTTATCACAGTCAGTTGAATACTAAAATAGTACATTATCTTAAGAAACCTTCGGAAGAGTTAAATTTTTATTGTCTTGAATGTAACAGAAATATTTAAACAAAGTTTTAAATTCATTTGGAGGAAAATTTAATATTTGTATCATCTTATTCACATAAAATAAATAAGAAACATTTCGTTCTACATTCTCGATTTATGATGAAAATCAAGTGAGTTTTAAATTAAAAGCACATCTAGACCACCACCAATACTTTTTCCCTTGCAAGTAAACATTTATTAAAAAAATTACAGTGAAATAAATTAAATATTAATAATTAATGTAATTTAAAATATACATAGTTATATCTATCAAAAAAGTAGAAAAATCCTGCAGTATGTTATTAAATTTTTATAAAATTTTCTTCGAACGTTTAATGTGAAAAGTAAATTATAATTTTTGAGGAATATTTCTTACCACTTGCTGCATCTAAAATACGAGTTATAGCTTGATTAATAACAAAATTTTATTATTTTTTATTATTCCTAAAAATGACATACTTGTTCGGTGTTACTCATTGAAAGAGAATTTCATTAAGTCACATATTTAATCTTCAAATTTATAAGCATAATGTTAAAATCCTATGTGGAATTTCTAAATGCCTTCTTAAACATTGAATCATTTGAAATACAATTAATGTCAACATAAGCATTAGAAGAAATGTATAATATAAAGGAACTAAAAATCAAGAAGGAATATGCTCGTAGCATGTCTTTATGCCTATTTACTTTCTTCGAATCGTTTTGTAAAGAAACTTTAAATATTTTTTAAAGATACGAAAACTCTCTAAGAAAGCGAATAAGTAAAATAGAAGCAAATATTTACTAAAATTGTGGTGAAAAACTAAATAGAATACATCTATTATTATTAGTAGTAGTAGTAGTATTATATCATTCTTTCGGATGTTTTCCAAGGATTCCAATAAATTCAAAAGTTAAGATTTGAGGTTCAAAAACTTTGTAGATAAATATAGCACTTAAGAATTCAAAATGGCCGACTGGAAGTAAGAGAAAAAGACACCGTAGACTATAAGTAATGCAAATGAGAATAATTACATAAATCATGAAGATGATTTATATAGTTATTTCAAGAATAGTTTAGATTTTAAAAATAAATATTAATACATATAGATTCAATTCTTCTTACTTCATTTCCTATTCTCTCTAATTTTTTTTTAAAAAGAGAACGTTTGAGTCATTTTTATTTCATTTGATGAAAGTACACTAAGTGTTTTGCTGGTAAATGGGAAAGTAGTTTATGTAAAGTCTAATTATTCCTGCCCAACTGGGGATTTGCAGCTAAAGCACACATAGATGCATTAGATTGCATTCAAAACAAAACTATGAGACAGATTCTATGGGCCAAATGGTACATGATAAACTCTGCCCTCAGAAAAGCAATTAAATTTAAAATCATCCGACAGTTCATCCAAACACTGTGGAAAAAATTCTTCAAAAACATCAACAATTCAGGCAACCACTCGATCCAAAAAATCGAGAACTATACACCAACACAACACACACACAAATCCAGAAATATACTCCTAAATTAATTTTATTAATGTTCTTAAATTTTTCATATCACACTTGATTATGTTTTTATCATTTATATATTCTTAATCGATGCCACTAGTTAAATTTTCTAAATTTATTTCGTAAAAAATCTTCTCTTTCACGTTCTGACTGACACGACCAATCAAAGAGCCCCATTGTCCGTACGGACAGTGGAAGCTCTCTCACCCGGACACAGCGTCGGTACTCCTCCCGGGACCTAAGCCATCCAGTTATCCCAACAACCAATCACAGAGCTCCCTCTCGCCACGTGAGCTAGCCCACTACAAGTTTCTCTTTTACAACACTGCTACGAATAGCTGCTACCCCATTGGTCGGGCATTTGAACATGCTGAGGCTCTCATTGGCCGAGGGAGCTTTAAGTAAATTTTTTAGCGTTCTGATCCTAGAAGTTTTAAAATCTTTTACTAGCTTTGAAAAAAGCTGCTTTCGTTTACTGAATTAAATGCATTTTAATTAAATCTCTTCTTTAATCTAAATTATTTAACTTTATATAACTTTTCTAAGCTCTTTTTTAAAATCATTAAACTTTTATAGACATGGTCAAGTTAATCAAAAAAAAAATCTCATGTTATCTCTCCATTCAAGACAGGAGATTAAAGCCCGGACGGGCTATGTTCTCCAGCAACAAAACCAACTACAAAAGTCTAATTTGGTTCGTGTTACGAAAAATTTGGTATTTAGTGCCAATAATTTTTTTTTCTTTTTTCTATGACTGTTAAAAGTCTTGAATGATTTATTGAGAGTTAATTAGGCGCCCAAGGACTTTCATGATTACCGGATCATTGCTCTCGTGGTAACTATTGAAGAACAACACCGGTAGAACCACAACATTTTAGAGAAAGAAATTCATTCGTATGTGAAAAATTAGACTATGCGTGTGTATGCATAAAATTTTGCCAGCAAAATGTTCCAAGATGAATTGATTTTTTGTTTGTTTAATAATTTCCATTTGAGCTCATAAGATATCCGACTACGTTCGGAAATGTGATTTTGCAAAAGCGTATTAATGAATACTTTTTTTAAAATATTTAGTGTCACTTAGATTAGAATACATGTATAAAATTGTTTTAAGGATATTATTACAATTAATATTACTTAGATGCGGTATTTTGGCAAAAAATGAACGTTGAATTATTTATTTTCAAAAAATTTTCCTTTTATGAAAAATGGTTCTATAATAATAATATTTTGCCCATATATAGCTCAGACCTCTGTACAGAGCCTGAACTAGAATTTTTGAAATATATAACTTAGAAGTGGATTTATCCATATTTTAATACATCAAAATGAAAAAAATTTCAAGAAAACAACAACAATTATTATTTAAATTGCTAGTAACTCTGAAAATAATGTGAAGTTTTCAATAATCCTTGTTCAGGCTTTCTGGAGAAGTCTTAGCTATCAAAAGGCAAGGTAATATTATTAAAGAAGTATTTTTCATAACAGAAGAATGCTTTGAAAAATTAATAATTCTATGTTCGTTTTTTGACAAAATATCGCATTTAAATATATTTTTTAGTGTAATAATATTCTTAAAGCACACAATTTTTCCGTGCATCCTAATCTACGCGACACTAAATATTAAAAAAATATTTGTTTGTAGGCTTTTGAAAAATCCCGTTTCCGAAAGTAGTCGGGTACCTTAATATATTTTTCAATGAATGACAACATAAATGTTTTTTGTGCATATTTTTAATTAGAAAAAGTATTTGTGGTTTGATTACTCCTCTCTGATCTATGTTTTTAATAGCAGATAGTAAAATAATAAATGAAAAATTTCCCAGTATATATTAAAAGAAAAATAGCTCTGGTACAATTTCTTGTAATATAAAAATCCCTTCGAATGATTATCACATATTAATCCAAGTATTTTAAATACTCATTGAAGGATTTAGGTTCGATGGCGTCCTAGGTCCAAGTTAAATTTAACACCCTTATATATGATAATAATAATAATACGAATAAGAATAATTCGTATTATAATTCTTAAATATAATTAATAAGAATAGTAATAATGGATTCGAATTTTATGCGAGATAAAAAAAATAATAAAGTTTTTGAGTAACCGGACAAAGGTGTAATTAAGTATAGTGAATTAATATTTTGTGTTATAGTGATGAGCAAATAAAGGCTCCATTTAGATTTTTTCACGAAAAATCTAACGTTAAAATAGATGAATGCTATACTTAACGAACATTTTTTAATACCTATTTTATAGATATTTTAAATTTTACTACTTACACGATTAATTATTTTAAAAAATAATTCTACCCTTTTATAATACTGACATCTTGAGCTTGGCTAAAACAAGAAAAGAAGCATTAAAATTCGGTCTTACAGTTGATAAAAAACAAAGACGATTTCAAATTATAGCCTATGCCTGAATCCGGTCCTATGCCTGAATCCGTCACTGTAAATAGTTATTGGCACTTTTCTTTATAAAGACAGAAATACGAGTCAGTATGTATTTGTATATGAACGAAAACTTTTCAAAATTAACCAAGAAAAATATTTGACCGTTAAAAAAATGAAGGCAAAAAAATAATAATAATAATAAAAGAAATAAATAAAATACTTACTGCTGATAGCGTTCTGAACTATAAATAGAGAATTTAATTCAAGGCGTTAGTATTTTGAGAGATTTTAAGCGAAATAAAACTAAAGATATATTGGAAGGAATAGTATAGTAATATCCTTCTTATAACATTATTGCTACGAGACATATATATCAGAGGGGAGGGGGTACAAAAGTTTTCTTCAACAGTTAAAACTGCACTAATAAAATAATTAGATAGCTAATAAAAGAACTATAGCATTTTGTTGGATTAAAAACAAAAAAGGAATCCAAATCCCTGGCAATCCAAACGTTAATTGATAGATTGTTTATTCACGTTGCATTTAGAAGCATCGTAGAAGTGCAAAAATTTCGCCATTTTGGATCTCTATCAAATGACAAAGTGGACACGAAAACTGGCACCCTACTCTTCAAACATTCAGACAGTATCAACGTGGTAGCTTTGGATGACAGATTTAATGCGCATCAGCTCTGTTATAAGTAAGGCTTTTAATGGCACGAAATCTCGAAACGACGACTCGCCTGAAAGAACGTTGGCGACGAGCTCGCGAACAATTTGAATATCATTGTCATAATCCCGATGGAAAAATCTATGAGGAAATTTCTATAACTTTTAATGTGAAAAATTGGAATGTGGATCGTAAAAAAATACTTTATATATATTTTTAAATCATTTTAATGAATGTAAGATTGCGGTCTCTATAAATAAGATTTGATATGGACACATTCATATTGTTATGTGTTGAGCAGAGACATATTAAGGTATCTGACTACTTGCGACAACATTTTTTAAAAAAATGGAGATATGGAGATTTTTTTTTTTGGTTTTTAGATTTATTTAGTACATTTTAAGAAATAAAGTAAAAATTGAGAAGAGAAAATAAATTATTACTGCTAAAATGGGAAAAAATTGGTAAAAATTGACATAAACGGGGCCCGATCTGTACTAAGAGTAAATGAATAAATTCTAAATTTTTCAATTTTGATGTATTACTTTGTGCTATTCCTTTTTGAAATGGCCTTCAGGATAAGAGATATTTTAAATTTTACAAAAGCTAGAGCACTTTATCTTAGTTATTATATGAAGTTGCTTAAAAAACAAGGATTATATTCACATAAAAAATAACTGTAAATTTTATAATAAAACAGAGAATGATAAATCTGAAGGTTAAAACACTTCTACTGTTACACAGAACATACACAAAAAATTTCACAAAATTATTTTAAAAACTGTTTGAGTAATCGCTGTCCCCGTTTGAGCTTTTCGAAAAAAAAACACGTTTCGAATAAAACGCATTTTAAAGTTTGACATCTTATGTAAAGTTATGGAATCTGCTTTTACTAAAACACGTGTAGTTTTTGTTCTATTGAATGGAAAATAAAAAAACTTGGTATTTTTATAAAGGTAATAAGATGGCCTATAAAATAAAACCATAAAAATAAACTGTCAATTTCTTAATAAAAATCATGATTTTAGGGTAGTCGGATACCTTAAGGCATGGGCCAACTGGGCTTGGCCCCAGGGTCTGGGTCACAATGCCTCGTCTCGATTCAAGCTTAATAAAATCATGATTGGAATAATTTCAAAGGTCAAATGTCATTTCCGGATTTATTCTCCAAAAAAAAAAAACTGGGAATTTCGCACGAGACGTCAACTGCTACTTGTGAAGAACGTCGTTCACTTATAGGCCTAGGCCTACCACTATACATCATCATTACTCATTCAGTCAAAATGTGGTGGTCGGTCGAGCCGATTTGTGCGATTGTAAATCATGCACAATTATTTGTTCAGGGTTATTGTTTGTACTAGTATTTGACAATGTATGATATGTACTGTGTACTTTTAAGAATCATAGCCCCTATTTTTGCGAAAGGGTGGCACAGGGTCTCAAGAAGTCTTAAGACATCCCTGGTGTTAAGTTTATGTATCGTAGAACTTAGTGAGGTAATTTCATTACAAAATTTATTTACGTGACTATAGCTAGGTATTTACAAATTTATATAGTAGCTACAAGGATTTGGACATGAAGAAGCTACAAGCAAATGTTTGCTTTCTTTGACAGATCAGTTGAGCCTCTATGAAGATCTTTCCTTTATTGGAGCCACATTTCTTTTTATACTTCCTCAAAAATCTTCTTGAAAATCTGTTTTCAAGTATAGTGAAGAGATTTAAAGTTCACAGCTATTGAGGCCGTCAAAATTATATCAGTTGAACAGGATTCTGTGAAGATACTTAATTTTTCATGACTAAGTAATGTCTGAGCGACATGTTTTTTGCGATTCGTTATGAGATCATTCGGTGATTTGAAAAAATGTAATTCTGTATGTACAAAAAGCCGATATATGATGTTGAATCTGAATAAGAAGTGTTACAATATAAATTATGCCAATTATTCACGCATTATTATACTTTCCTATTAATAACATCATCATCTATAAAAAATTAATTGTTGTCAAGTAATTGTCCTGCAATTCATTTCCCAGATTTTCTAAAAATTCATACCTAAAGTATGCTATTATATGCATACTTTGATCATGAATTATATTTTTTGTAATACCTTCATATTTTCGTATAATATGCTTATATTTTGTTTAAATTTACCAAATATTTTGATTTTTCGCTATTGATCGTTGCATGCTAATTACCTGCCGAAAATAACCTTAATGTTTAATAAGATTATATATGCTAGTACAAATAACGCTTTTTTTTTAATAAAACATTTTAGTGCATAATAATGAAGGAATATCCTTACTTGTATCTGCAGCAGCTAAAATATGCAAATAGTTTAAATTATTATCTCAAATTTATTTTGAATATATCAATACTATAATACTTTTTTAATATATATATATATATATATATATATATATATATATATATATATATATATATATATATATATATATATATATATATAGAGAGAGAGAGAGAGGCAGACAGACGGATTGAGAGATTGATATAAATTGCGTGCCTTTGATAAATACAAATTTATAGAATTGTAAAATGTATCATACTCTCTTTAAACCCTACCTAATTTTAGTATTAGAAATCTTTTATATTTCAAAACATTAGAAAAATATTGAAATTTTAAAAAAAATTAAAAATGTAATTTTTTTTTATTTTTTAAAAATACAATTTATTGTTCTATTTATTTAAAAATAGCTACAGTATAATAAGGATATATTTAACTTTATAAAACAATTTATTGTTAATAGTTAGAGCTACTGTTTTAGAAAATATCATGTACGACGTAAAAATTAATAATTCGAACAGAAATGTCTTTTATTTTCATATGCTTAAAATTTACAAAATTATGATTGTATTTTAAACATTTTACATCTTTTTGAAGCCTCGTTTCTTTATAAGTAATGTGTAAAATAATCGAATTATTTAATTTTAACTTCGAAAAACTGCATCGAATCGAAAGCTGTTTATATTTTCAGCTCTCGAGACAAAATTAACACCCCTGAGACCCCTTCTAATATTTTAATTACAAGTTGCACAAGAGAAAATATTAAAAAAGGCATAAAACAAAAATACATCAACGCTGTATTTTATTTCATTGAAAAAAAGGGAGATTTTTTTTTTCACATCTGAGTGTTCAGAGCCGATAATGTTTTTTTCAGAGATTTTAATTAATCTTACTAATAACAATATTGTCATAATACTAACGCTGAAGAAATATATTTTGAAACTGCACAAAAAATAAGTAATAAAATGATATCAATAGAGCATACGCACTAAAAATAAGGAAAATTATTCTAAAAAAAACTGAATTTTTGTAAAGTTTTAAAAAATAACAAAAGTTATTTTAAAAAAAGTTTAATTAAAGAAATGAAGTACTTACCACTTATTGCATTTGGAGCTGTACATGGAAGGAAAGAAATTTGAAAATTTAAGTCGGTGAATCTTTAAATTTTGGAATAAAAATAAAAGCACATTCAAAAACACTAGATGATTGTTCCTCATAGAAATATAAGTACCGAAGCAATCATTTTATTTCAATATTCGGGTTACTTCTTTACTTTTTCGATTTAATTAATAACGTGTACTACGTATAAGACGAGAGTTGTAAGCGATGAACCTCATACTTTTGAATCACAGCGAAAAATAACTAATTAGAAAATTACTAATCCAAAGTTTTATTTTTAAGTAATGACAACGACGGCAGTGTTACCACCCTACTATCTTAACTTCCTCACCATTCCATTACGTGGTCCGTCGCCAAAAGCCCTCGTGTTGCTGAACAGTGCGACGTTAATATTAAATCAATCAATCCTCACCATTCCAACGTAGTTTAGGCATAATATAAGACTCAACCAAACGGCTCAGCTTGGGATCACGACAACTCGGCTACTGAGTCTTTTTTTTTTTTTTTGTTTCTTATAAATGCGATACAAGATGAAAACTTTCATGCGGACAGGTGGAACTCGTTTGCTCGTCTAGCTCATAAATAAAATTTCAAAGAAAGATTAATAGAGAACAAAGGCTTTATACAAAATAAATGTATTAAGAAATTAATTCGTAGGGTTTTTTTTTCGTCTGTATTAAATAATACTAAACTTCTATGAGCTAGAAAACTGCTCCTTCTGAAACGAAACTTCTTTTAGTACATATGTACTATCGCAACCTGCTCGAGAAGGTCGCCAAACTTACAGCCAAAGTGTATCAAATTTTGATAGATCCACGGCAGTGCTTCATGGAAAGCTCGTGCATGTTTCGGTAAATTTTTTTCTGTTTTTGATTTCTCCTGCTCTTCCATTTATTTCTTTTCTTTTTCTACCGTTTTTCGAAAATAATCTGAATTTTAAAAAAGTGAAAATATTGAATTTGAGTTTTACACACATTATACCCTCGACTAATTTCATCCAATCAAGAGATAGCGCCAAATGTCGTGATATACAGCCAATAGTGGAAACCGTTCCCGTGCAATAATAACGAAATTATTTGAATCGGCGATATTTTTACTTTTGACAAAATTGGTATATTATGTAAGTACCTGACTTTGTGTAAAGAATCCGCAAGACATTTTAGTTTATCTATTCCAGATGTTAGTGTGCTAACAAGGAATAAAACTTGAAAATCTAAATTTTAAGCTCCCCCCCCATAAAACTGCCAAACACACTTATAACGAAATAAATCTAGACATAGTTTTACAGATATATCAAAAGAATACATGGTCTCTTAATACGTAAGGCCTGAAATCATTTTGAATCATATCTCACTGTTATACTCGTATATCTTTACAAGATTAAGAAACATATACATTTATAGGGAATCCATTCTTAAATTTAAAAAAAATTAAAAATTATTAATAGAATAATTTTATTTCCACTCACTGGAAAAAAAACGTTGAAATCCGCTCCAAATCTTACATTTAGAAAGTATAAAACTTAAACTATTCCTTTTCGAATATATATGCAATATAAATAAACTTGTTTTTTATAGTATTTCTATAGAAAAAAAACCCTTCTAAACTTCCTCCAAAGTTTTTGCTATAGCACACTAGGGTGTACATAAATGAATATTCCAACTTTCTAAGCCCTATTAAAAAGAAACAAAATATCAGGGCTCCGAACCGTAATTTTTTTCGTTCCAGTTCAACTAAAAATAAATATATCGGTTCAGTTTCGAATGAATAATTTTATTATATATATATTCTTATGTTAAATCATCTATACTTCTAGCTCATTCAATTGAATTAAATCTGTCTTCTACAAGTGATTTCAAGCGAAACTGAAAGAGAAAAGTACTAGTGAACATCGCAACAGGAAATCGAGAATCAATGTTAATGTAAGATGATAAATATATAATTGAAGTTAAGGTATCCGACTGCGTTGGGAACCGTGATTTTGCACAGCGCATAAATGGATAATTTTCATGATATTTAGTGTCACTTAGATTAGAATACATGTATAAAATAGTTTTAAGAACATTTTGAAAAAAAATTATTTAAATATAATATTTTGACAAAAAATTAACTTAGAATAATCATTTTTCCAAATATTCTCCTTTTGTGAAAAATGCTTCTATTATAATAATATTTTGCCTGTATATAGCTCAGACCTCTCTCAACTAGAATTTTTTGAAATATATAACTTAGAAGTGGATTTATATTCATATTTAACGACAACAGAGGGGAGCAATTTTAAGAAAAAAAACGCCAATAATTATTTCAATGGGTGGTAACTCTGAAAATAAAGTAAATTTTTCAAAAATTCTAGTTGAGCCGTTGTAGACAGGTCTGAGCTATATACAGGCAAAATATTATTATAATAGAAGCATTTTTCACAAAAGGAGAACATTTGGAAAAAATATTATTCAATTGAATTTTTTGCCAAAATATTATATTTAAATAAAAAAATTTTGTCAAAATATCCTTAAAACAATTTTATGCATGTATTCTAATCTGAGTGACACTAAATATCATGAAAATGATCCATTTATGCGCTTTTGCAAAATCATGGTTCCGAACGTAGTCGGATACCTTAAATTAGAAAATATCGATTAAAATAACAAAATAACTGAAGATGTATCGAGCCAAAATAAACCAATATTTCTTTTTCCGTTCAGTTCCCGTTTTCGTTCTGACCAAAATAACGGGGTTTTTTTTTTTTTTTTTTTCGTTTTTCGGCTCAATTCCGGTTCGAAGTCCTGCAAAATACAGCCTTGTTGATCATCGGAAATAAAAAAAAATGGTTCATGACAAAATTTTCTGCGCATTATTTTCCTTTGAGGACTTTTAATGAGATCATTTGGAAAAACTACAGATTTAGTTGTTACCACAAATAGAAGAATCTGTTCATTTCATTTTACAGAAGAATGGTGAAAGCACTTAGCTGTTCGTGGGTTTTAAATGACAAGTTACCTCATCAATGAATTGGTAGACATCTTGCTTTTAACCAATGGTCTCTTAACACTTGCTCAGGATAGCCTGGTGTGGCAGCGGGTCGATGTTACTATAGTGCTGGTCCCTTGTGTGAGTACGTTGAGATATTCAAGACGACTTGGTGCAGTGTTGGTTTTAAGCTTGAGATCTTAACTCTAGACCTTGGTACTCTGGAGTCTGGCTTGATCTGTAGCGAGTGTATGATTTCGCTTTTGTGTGTCCTTTTAAATGCGGATTTTGGCATGCCTTTAAAGGAAGATATGTGAAACAGAATGATTTCTGTCAGACGCAGCCAAGACTACTGTTGGGCCTTTGGTCCCTTGTCACCCCTCAAGGGATGGACTTTGAAGTCGGAGATCGCCGTGGGAACTTTGCCGGTTTAAAAAAAGAATTGTCAGAGGTTGACTTTCCCCCGGACTGAAGTGTCGCTATTGTCCTGTTCTGGGTATTTTACCACGAGAAACTAAGTGAACATTGGGAAATCATTAGCTGCTTATCAAGAAGCCTTTGAGTGGAGAATGCTGCACAACCCTGACATCACTCCAAACTATTTTTTTTCTGGGGCATTATCAAACCTGAAGTATTTGCACCACCGATACCAACTGACGTTGACGAATTTAAGACAACTTCAAGCCTTTCAAAACGTCCTACCAGACATGTTAAAAAGAGTTTGGGATTACTTATTGTACCCCAACGATATCATTTGTGTTTCTGGAGGAGCTCACACACTGATCGCTTCTAATTGTGTTGAATTTAAACTTTCAAATGTTAGTTTTCATATTCGATGAACAATAAGATTGTACTTTGTTTTCTTTTAGCAGCCTTTCGAAGTTTGGATATTCTTTTATGTACACCTTGTATAAGCAAAATCTTTGAGTATCAGAAACAATTTATTTCTAAATAAATACAAAATAAAATGTCAAGGGTTGCATTTTTTCAAAATTTCTCCCGATATGAATAGAAAAAGAAAAAGTTTTTACGTCAGAGAGATTTTTTTTTTAAAAGAATGAAGTACTTACCATTTCGATAGTTTGCAGCTGTAAATGAAGGAGAGAAAAAAATTAAAAAATTTCCGAAGCATATTCTTAGAGGATCAAACAGAAATTAAAAATAAATTGAAGAAATACCGCTGAAATATTATAAGTTTGGGGGATGTTCTATTTTTAAGCACTGTGTATGCGTGTTTCTCATGCAAAAATATTTCTAATCCATAAGAAACCACCTTAAAGGACTAAACACGTGTTTCTGATAAGATTAGTTCTGCTTGTTGCTTTTATGAAAGGTGTTTTTTTTTTACCTTGTCAGAATTAAAATTCAGTTTGTAGGAAAGGGAATGATTGATATGATGGACGTTATTACATATATTATATACAAATTCGTGAAATTTTACAAAGTCAGTCATAACACAGTTTCTTAAAGATTTCACCTAAGAAAAGCAAAAGTATAATGATAAAAAAACAAGAATTTTTGTCTCAAAATTTGTATTCATTAAAAACTTCATACTTAAAGTAGCCTTAAAACTTGCATATGGTTCAAATTTGAGTCAGAATTACGAAAGAAAAATAAAGGAAACGCTTTGAAAAATAAATCATTCGATTTTTGTTATTGAACCGAAGATTTTATGATGCATATCTTAGAAAAATTTTACAATTTCTCCTGGAAAACAAGGTGAGTAGTCATTGCTTCCAATTTATAAAAATTCTCATCCTTGTATAAAAGCAGTAATGCCCCAATCATACGCAACAGCTGTAACTGCGTAATAACCGGGGTATAAATGCATATAAACTATTATATTAATTAGGGCCGGAGACGAAAGAAAATAATAGTTTTGAAGAAAAAAAATGTTTTATATATATATATATATAAAACATTTATATATATATATAGAATCTTAGATAACACAAATACAAAATTGCAAGCCGAAGTTATATTGATTAACGGATTTCATAAAATCTAACAACGTCTGTCAGCTCAGGTTTATTTTTTTCTCTAATTTTTTTATTCTTTGCTTTAGGGGCCGTGGGTATTCTAGTGGCTGGAGCATTGGACTCTAGTCCGAAGAGCCTGGATTCGATGCTCGATTCCACCAAATACCCTCCGAGTACACACGGAGTACATGCTCGTTAAATCAGTGGTTCCGAAAGTCTTGTGGGCGGTCGCAGCAGAAACCGTGGAGGCAGGGGCTGGAGAACATTTTCCTCCCCCTCCAGTTCCATGCCTAAATGGTGGAGGGTGAGGTAGGTGGTGTCGCCATCTATCGCGTAGATGTCCAATCTGTCTCAGTCTCTGGCAACTTTCATTCCTTGTTTTGTTGAAAAGCTACGCTCTTCTATTAAGTCCATATTTTCTAAAATTTCTGACCCTTTTTCAATTAAACTGAAACTTTCTGTCAAATTTCCGACCATCATTTGATTTTCTAAATTGAACTAGGTCTAAAGACTCAAGTTCTTCAATGCGTTGCTCTTGCTCATGCATTTCTTTGAGCTCGTTAATTATCAGCTCCTGATTGTGGAAATCAAGCAGTTCTTGAACGTCATCACTATCTACTTTTAAATTTTTATATGCTAATATATTATTATAACTTCTTCAATCAAATTTGTCTCCCCTGGACAGCTGTGAAATCCCAAAGGGATAGGATCAACTGACGGGAGATGTTAAAATAACGTCTCTCTTCAAGGTCATTTCCATGATGAAAGTAAGCGATTTTATCAAACCCTGAACTGTTTCAGTGTAATGATGAAATGAACTAGTCAGGATTTGCCGTGGCAAAATTCTGTCCAAGGAGGTGGGAACACCTAGGGGGCAAGTTCTTGTGCTTACTAACCATACAGGTAGTACTATAGATCCCCTAAATATCAACCTCATATCTTTAAAAAAAATGGTGGACTTGTTCATTTCATCATTTCCCTAAAACAACCCGGGGATTTGATCAAATCCCTTACACAAGGGAAATAACCACAAAAAGAGACGTTATTTTAACATCTTGCGTGAATTGATCATCTCCCTTAAGGATTCGATGAAAGTCCTAATTTCATCAATTTTATGCGACATATATTTCATTTTAACAAAAGAACTGTCACAACGCGTCTAAAAATAAATTATTCAGGTAAAATTCCATTCCTAAATCTTAATTATGATAGACGCTTAATGTAAGCTTTTGTCAATGACCTAACTGTAATTCAAATTATTACAACGACATTATGCGAATTACTGTACGAAACTTGTCACTTCAGATGGTCTAGAAGTTTGTGTGTGTGCCCACTCCTCGCATCTACGTCTTGAAAAAATAAACTAATTGAAGACTGGAACAATTTTTGAAATGATTCTAACAACGGTCTACGGATTAAAAAAAACTTACTGACGCCCAATATTGGTATGAACTCTTATCCTGGTCACCTTGTTCAATTTTAACTAACCAATGGCCCATTCATACTATTAACGTAGATTTAAATTTAAAACTAACCCTAATTAGTTGTCTTTTTATGGATCTGGTTGGGTACGCAGATCACTAAGAGTTCATTTGGACTTTCACAAAAAGTTATCACTTTACTGAAATCAGCAATATTTCAAGGAAAATATGGATAAGCTCTTCAGATTCAGAGCAATTCAGATATTCATGTACAGTTATTTATGTATAATTTCTAGTTTTAAAATAACAAAATATATCTCTGACAAAGTTCAATATTTTTTGTATATTTATCTTTTTCCTTTTTTTTCCATCTCCGTGCGCAGAATTTCTTTCTCTTCAGATCAGAATTCACAGCTCTGAAATTACTCGAATATGTAATTCTTCCTTTTCTTTAATATTTTCTTTTTTTTAATTTTATTCTCCTTCTTTTTTGACGACCATTTTATTGCTCCTGTTCTTCATTAAGCGGGTTCTCTTTTTATATATTTTGTATCATATGTTGTATTTGCATTTTTTTCTTTCGTAAATGAATGAATATAAAAGCGTCATCTATTTCTATAGAATAATAGAAATAGAGGATGCCCTAAATGTAATTATTATTATACTACTAATTCGTATTATAGATGAATCTTAAAATATTGACTTTTGATGGCAGCAAAATCTGTTACCTGCTCAAACGTTTCCATTTCTCTAGAATAAGTTCTGACAGAACAAATTCTTACGGAGAATCTTTTCCTACAATAAGTTCTGACAGAGCGAATTCTTGCTTAGCATCTTATCTAAAGGCCGTATCACACGTACACGTTTCAAGCAATTTTTCGTCCAATTCGTGCAATTTTTACTCAGTTCCCATAGCAACCGCTTTAGAACAATTTTTTGCTAGTGAGCTCAAAAAGTTGTTCCAAATAAAAATTGCTTGAAATTCCAGCCAATGGGGTTCTTCGGCACCTTACGTCATAAACAAGATGGCGGCTTCGGTTTCGTCTAACACTTCAGATATGCCGTATAATATTTTAATGGTGTATAGTATTTTAACGGCGTATAATATTTTAAATAGAATGGTGCTCTACTTCTGTTTACACCCATTAACAAAAGCGCAAGCGAAATGAAAGAAATAATTTTGGATGTTCGTTTTTCGAAGCAGAAAAATCGGCGAGTAATTTTTCAATGTGGAGATAGAGCGCGGCTGACGTCAGATCATGTCGTTTTCTTTATGGCAACCCTTCCCCTTCAGATTCGGCCAAAAATTGGACGAACAAATTGCATGAAAAATATACGTGTGATACGGCCTTAAGAATAAATTTTTAATGAAATTAAGCTTTAAGAGCTCCTGAGCTTTTTGACAATTTTTGAAGTTCTCGAATTTGCATTTTAATGCAAAGTCTCTTGGACAAACTTGTGCTCTGGTATCTTAAAAAAGGATGGGAGAAAAGTGATTCCCAATAATCGTGTGCCGTGAGATAGTTCTATACACAAAAAATTACATGTTTCATAACTTTCCTAAGATAAAAGGAAAAAAAAACGACGAAGAAAAGTTTAATTATTTGAATGAAATACTTACAGTCCATATCGGTTCCAAATGAAAGTGGACCTTGACCTTTAGAAAAAGATTTATAAAAAAATTGAAACAAGATGAAGAAAAAGTTTCAAATACTCTAGACAAACATTTTCATTTTTAAAACAATAATTACACAGATTATTCTGAAATCAAATTTCTATGTACGAGCATACAATATATCATACAATAAAAATAATACTCAAATATATTGAAAAGAATATCAAGTACCATCATCTGCGTCTGAAACATTGAAAAAAAACATTCAAGATTAAAAAAAGTATCCTATTTTTATAAAAAAGACTTTTTAAAATAATTACATATTCCATAAGTATTTGAAGATTATATAAACTCGAACTTGTTTGAATTTAGGAAAAAACACGTAAAATCTAAATAGATTTCGTTACCTGGAGTTGGTGTAGCTAAAAAATGAGAAATAAAAAAGATAAACAACTCACATATATTATATTTTTCATCATTTAAATTGGCAATACCATTCCAAACTTATATTAAATCAAAATATAAAGTTTTCTTAATTTAAATATACAATGAAATTAAGATGTACATAAATGTAAGAAATATATAAAATAAAATTTCATTACTTTCATCTCCTCCTCCTAAAATAAAAAAGAAATATTCGATTTTAAAGGCTCATTAAATTTTTTCATTATTTAAAATTACAATACTATCTAACGAATTGTATTTTGATATATAACACATGGGAAAACATTAGGAAAAATGCTTTACAAAATACCTTAAAAAATACTTTAAGAATTGGTTAATGAAAATTAAGAAGACCAACATCATAAGGAGTCGTATAATTATTTCATTTAATTTTAATGTAAGCTATATGAAAAAAAGTTTCATATTTTTCCCCAGTTTGTATTTGCATAGACGGTGCAGTGAAAGATGTGAGCGTCGAAATAAACAAAATTTAGGGATTACAGTGATAATTATGGGAGGGGGACGAGGTGAACCTTGAAGTGATGGTTTCCGAATTCGATTTTGACATATATCTATATATATAAAATTCTCGTGTCACAGTTTTCGTTGCCATACTCCTCCGAAACGGCTTGACCGATTTTGATGAAATTTTTTGTGCTTATCCGGTATCTATGAGAATCGGCCAACATCTATTTTTCATCCCCCCAAATGTTAAGGGTGGACCACCCCTAAATTTTTTTTTTTTTTTTCAGACAAAATTTTTTGTTTTAATTTTTTTATGATACAGCATACAAAAATACCTACAACCCTAAATTTTCACCCCCTCTACGATCAACCCTTATTTTTTAATAGCCATTTTAGTTATTTAATCATTTTTCCTCTCCGGTCGAAAACTGATCAATTGTCATTTAATTAGTTATCCCCGCCAGATGTCTACAGGTGTCATTTCTGACCCAGTAAACAGCACGGAGTAGGGATGAGAACGAAGCCGGTCTCCTTTCTTTCTCACTCCCCTACACAGTTGTTGGCCATCATTATTGTTTATGCATCAAGTGTATTAGTAACGTTGACAATTATTATTTTGCTATCTCAGTGTAACGCTCATATTAACTTTTAATCATTCCTATTTTATAAATAATAATTAAATTATCAATTTTGAGTGTATTTTGCTCGATTAGTTAATCAAGTGATTTTTAACCTCAAAAGTACTCAACACGTGACACGAACTTCCAATAACAACGGATTTTGTGTTGTAAGTATACTTTTTTTTATTTATATCGAAAATGTTGTTGATCTTATAAAAATGTAAGTTTAATTTGATTTTATTAAAAACATTTAATTGAACAATTAAGATTTTCATAGTTTCCAAAAAATCAATCGTTATGAATCTTTATTATGAAATGTCAATGGAAATATTGGTTGCATGAAAAATTATAAGAGACAATGTTTTCATAAAATTTAATTTTTTACTTTCGTTTGAAAAATTTTTCCATTAAACTTATATTTTTGTTATAATTACATAAATTAAAACTAATCATTTCAAAACTGCTACAAAAATCCTGGCCCTAATTATACTTTTTAACATTTTTCATCATTATATAATTTCATTAATTCTATTTATGTATGTTTTGTACAGTGAGCAATGCCATGAAAACGCAAAGGGGCTGATTTGAGCCGCAGTACAAGTAAAGCTCGAAACTTGCGAAATAGCAGATCCGAAAGAACAGAAGAACAAATCCAGCAACAAAATACTGATGCACGTGTCAGAATGGCGCAATTGCATCAAGAAGAGCCAGAAGATACACGAGCTGAACGCAATGAAGTCAGAAGATTAGAACAACAGCAATCACGCCGTTTCACAGTCAATAGACGAAGAACAAATGACCAACAACGACAACAGGTACATCGAGCATTTATATCTGATTCATTCCTGCGTCTAGCATTCCAGTATGAGCCCGATATTGAATATTATGCTCATTCAAAAGTGGTAATTGGTGCTATGGACAAGGAATGTCCGCATTGTCATGCTCTGAAATTCAAAAATGAGCCAGCTGGGATGTGTTGCGCGTCAGGAAAAGTGCAACTACCTGAAATTGAAACACCACCTGAACCATTGAACGGCTTACTTATCGGCACGGATCCAGATTCTAACGTGTTCCTAAAGTCAATTCGAAGATTCAATTCATGCTTTCAAATGACATCGTTCGGAGCAACAGAAATAATTCGAAATACTAATGCAAATGGTCAAGAATTCAATTCTACATTCAAAATCAGAGGCCAAGTTTATCATAAAATGGGCTCACTGCTGCCAATGCCAAACGAACCACATAAATACTTACAAATCTATTTTATGGGCGGCGAGGATTCCGGAAGCGCACTTGCCAATCGCGTGAATGCACGTTGTGATTATAATAACCTTGATTCACTTTATGCCAGGCGCATCGTCAGCGAGCTAGATGCTCTTTGAACGAGCACAACGAGTTGTTGAAAATATTCAAATCACATATGCACCAATTACAAAGCGATAATTACGCTATCGTCATTAATCCTGATAAAACACCAGCTGGAGAGCATATTCGTAGATTCAATGCACCCGTTCTTGATGATGTTGCTGGAATCATGGTTGGCGATTGTACAGCTGCACGAGAAATTGTGATTCGTAGAAGAAATAATATTCTTCAGTTCATTGCTGACACACATCGTTCATATGACGCCCTCCAATATCCGCTAATATTCTGGAAGGGACAAGACGGATATTGCATAAACATAAAAACAACGAGATCCCGTATCAGGTACTTCCTTCATTATTAATTTGATCATTAATCATTTAACAAAACAATTAAATTATTGAACGTAATAAATTTAAATAAATTTTTATGAACAAATATTACAGGAGCTGAAACAAACAAGAACGTTAGCTCAAAGGATTATTATGCGTACCGATTAATGATTAGACGTGGCCTGGACAACGTCATTTTACGATGTCGTGAGCTTTGTCAACAATTCATGGTCGACATGTACGCGAAGATTGAGAGCGAACGACTACGATACTTAAGATATAATCAACAAAAGCTGCGCGCGGAAGAGTACATTCATTTGCGAGACGCTATCAACAACAACGCCGACGTCGCCGAAATTGGTAACCATGTCATTTTACCATCATCGTACGTAGGCAGTCCACGTCATATGCAAGAATATATACAGGATGCTCTGACTTTCGTGCGCGAATATGGACGACCATGTTTATTTATCACGTTCACATGTAATCCAAAATGGCCAGAGATCACATCTTTGCTACTGCCTGGCCAAAATTCAATACATCGCCATGACATTACAGCACGTGTGTTCAGACAAAAGTTGAAGTCTTTAATAAGTTTCATTACTAAATCACATGTATTCGGTCCCACACGTTGCTGGATGTATTCGGTTGAGTGGCAAAAGCGAGGATTACCTCATGCACACATTTTGGTTTGGTTCATCGACAAAATCCGTCCTGAAGAAATCGATAGTATCATTTCTGCGGAAATTCCAGATCCATCCACTGACCAACTGCTGTTTGATATTGTTACAACAAACATGATTCATGGTCCATGTGGTACTCTTAATAGTTCATCGCCTTGCATGGCTGATGGAAAATGTACTAAAAATTTCCTAAAGATATGAACAATGATACGGTCACAAATGTCGACGGATACCCAATATATCGTCGAAGAAATCCTGAAATGGCGGACAATCATTTATTAAAAATATCAACAACACAGACATTGATATTGACAATCGTTGGGTGGTGCCATATTCGCCTCTGCTGAGCAAGACATATAATGCTCATATTAATGTTGAGTTCTGCAGTTCTGTGAAGAGCATCAAATACATTTGCAAGTATGTCCATAAAGGCAGCGATATGGCTGTGTTTAGAGTGGAAAATACTAATGTGAATGCTCCTCCAGTAAATAAAAACGATGAAATTACGCTCTACCAAATTGGTCGGTACATCAGCTCCAATGAAGCTGCTTGGCGTATCTTTGGTTTTCCAATTCATGAACGGGATCCAGCAGTTGTTCAGTTAGCCATCCATCTTGAAAACGGTCAGCGTGTATTTTTCACGAACGAGACAGCGATTGATCGTGCAATAAATCCACCTAAAACTACACTCACTGCATTTTTGAATTGTGTAATCGTGCGGATGATTTTGGTGCTTTTGCAACGAACATTACTCTATTCACAAGTACCACGCTATTTCACATGGACTCAAACAAAAACATGGATGCCCCGCAAGCAAGGCTCACCAGTTGCTGCATGTCTCAATTTATTTAAATCAAACGCCTTGGGGCGATTATTTACAGTCAGCCAAGACACACTGAGTGCTTTTATCTTCGACTGTGTTGGTTAATGTTACTGGCCCATTATCATTTCAAGATATACGTAAAGTGAATGGGCAACAATATCCAACGTATAAAGATGCATGCCTTGCACTCGGCTTGCTGAAGACGACAACCAGTGGGAGTGCATGCTTGCTGAAGTTGCATTGAACTGTACAGCAATACAAATTCGTCGACTATTCGCTATAGTGTTGACTACATGTTTTCCCAGCCCGAGCACAGATATTATGGGAAATTCACAAAGATTCAATGACTGATGATATATTGCATCAACATCGTATACGGTGCCACGATCCAACCATAACATTCAGCGACGAAATGTACAATGAAGCATTGATTGCTACTGAGGATCTTTGCATTGTCATTGCCAACTTACCATTTAGTAATTTCGGTATGAATTCGCCAAATCGAACTGCATCTGATTTAATGAATACTGAAATGAATCGTGAACTGCAGTACAGTACTGTAGAAATGGCAGCGATTGTTGCCCGCAATGTCCCACTAATGAATGAGGAACAAAAGAACCATTTATGATCGCATTATGCTCGCAGTTTCAGCTGGACAAGGTGGGTTCTTCTTTTGGATGCACCGGGTGGAACTGGCAAAACATTCGTTATTTCGCTAATTCTTGCTGAAATACGATCAAATAATGGCATCGCATTGGCCGTTGCATCATCGGGCATTGCAGCAACTTTATTGATGGAGGTAGAACAGCACATTCAGTATTTAAGCTGCCACTTATTCAGAATAACCCTGACGCAGTATGCAACATTAAAAACAATCGTCCATGGCCACTGTGCTGAAACGGTGTAAAATTATTATTTGGGATGAATGTACTATGGCACACAAACATTCACTTGAGGCGTTGAACAGGATATTGAAAGATATTAAAAACAGTGATAAACTATTTGGCGGAACTCTGTTGGTCCTTTCAGGTGATTTCAGACAAACACTCCCAGTCATTCCACGTTCAACATACGCTGATGAGATCAACGCTTGCTTAAAATCATCTCCATTGTGGCGTAATGTTGAAAAATTACAACTAAAAATAAATATGCGCGTTCAAATGCTTCAAGATCCATCCGCTGAAACATTTTCAAAACAACTCTTAGATATCGGTGATGGAAAAGTTGCTATAGATGAAACTGGATACGTAAAATTACCGACCGATTTCTTGCAATCGCTGATTCGCAAGATACTCTCATTGAACAAATATTTCCCGATGTACACACACAGTACATAAATCATGAGTGGCTTGCAGAAAGAGCGATTTTAGCGGCAAAAATGTAGACGTTGACAATTTTAATCTGAAGATACAAATGTTGTTGCCAGGGAACTTGGTATCATATAAATCTATTGATACAGTTTGCGACGACAGCGAAGCAGTAAATTTTCCCACAGAGTTTTTGAACTCACTGGATTTGCCAGGCATGCCACCGCATAATTTACAATTAAAGGTTGGATCTCCAATTATCTTGCTTCAATTTGAACCCGCCCCGGCTGTGCAACGGTACGCGATTAGTCATTCAAAATTAATGAAAACGTGATCGAAGCCAGGATTTTAAATGGCAAGTTCAGAGGTGAAAATATACTCATACCACGGATTCTATTATACCTACAGATGTGCAATTCAATTCAAACGTATTCAGTTTCCGATTAGATTGGCATTTGCAATGACTATCAACAAATCCCAAGGTCAAACGATGTCTGTTTGTGGATTAGATTTGAGAACACCATGTTTTTCACACGGACAATTATACGTGGCATGCTCTCGAGTGGGTAAACCATCCAGTTTGTTTGTGTTAGCTAAAGATGGACTAACAAAAACATTGTTCACGCTATAGCATTAAGAGATTGATATTGTTTAATATTGTTACTGTCGTAATTGTTTAATTAATGATATATAATTTTAAGGAATAAATTATAATAACTTAAAAATAATGTTTGCCTTTGTTGATTTTATATTCCTCCATCGTTCACAGCGCTCCATGCTTATTTCACGCATATACCACATTTTTTACATACATACAATATACACATTCTAACATACATACATACTTACAATAAGCTATTTTTGTCTACACTAGAAATTGCTAGAAATTATTTATATGGCAAAACAACGTTTGCCGGGTCAGCTAGTATATATATATATATATATAACATGACTTGGAGTATTTCTAAGTAGACGTGTTTGTGATTGATATAAATAGTAAAAAGTGCAGCCGTTTATCATGTAAAAGTTTATTCCAAGGATTCAACAAATCGTTCTGTACCCCGAGCCATGACTAGAGTGGAGTCCTATTTCAAGCATTGACCTTGAGAGAGTCTGTTCGTCCTCGTGATTGGAGTAAGTCAGCGGAAGTCTTAGTCGTTATGCGGGAGGTGGGTTGAGTTGTACTGGGCAGGAGGTTTATCCCAACTGACATATAAAGGGCTCGGGATTCATCAAACATATATATATATATTGTAAATAAAAGTTGCTGGCAATGGGAGGGGTGGTTATAAGAGGTCTAAAATTAGCCTATATTGCAGCCGCTTCAGACGCTAAAACGGCTTTAATCCGGTAAAGCATGAAGACGAAATAGACTTGAATGACACATTCGAAAATTCATTCCATAGTACTTCAAGTTTATACCGCACTTTATTAGTCCTAGTAGCTGAAGAAAACTGAACTGGTGGTAGCCCGGTTTTTCAACAACTCATGACCATATGTTTCTAGTGAATGAAAAATCTAGAGAATGTGTACTGGACACGGCAACAGTTGGAACACCTTCTGTGTCAAAGTAAGTCAGGACACTACGAGTAACATGCGGTCTTTTCATGTAGAAAGATGACGTTTTCGAGACTTCAAAAGGATGGCACAACCACAGACTTAAGAGATGAGGAATGAAATACGCTGACAGTTTAAATTACTGAAGACAAGATCAAGACACGTTCGTATGCCCATTGGCTTCCCACACCTTGCACCACAGGCGCAGGATCCTTATAACAACCGTCTACGAGACCTCAAAAATAAAGCCCAGCCAACGGCTAAAGATTTACACTGGGTGATTCAAATTGAAAAATCAGTGGCAGCACTACCATCGTGCGAGGTGCAGGTAACTTATGACGATATCCAATGAAAGCAGATACCATGTGTTCTAGGTGTCTTTAGACACAGATATGGCCTTCACGATGTTTCACGCAGAACAAGGAAACATCTGCAAAGACGATGTGATGTCATTTATGTATCCATTTACGTCATTAAGCGCATCACTGTCGCCACGTATCTCTATGCTGCAGTGTGAATGAATGGTATTCGTGCAGATAGACCGTGCTGCTCCAAACGTCATCGCACTGTCTGCGTGGACACTTATCTTGCTGTTCTATAAGTCATTGCGATATTCGTTTAGTTCGTGCTGCAAGAAAACAAACTTCCTGAGAGTCAAGGTCTTGCATGACAGCATGTGTGTCTTTTCTGGTGCTAGTAGTGAAATGCCCTTGATCCTGTAGAAGTTTGTAAAATTCTCCTGAATCGATAGATTCGCATATTTAATTCCTACCAATACAAGAAGCAATATAACTTAAGGGTAAATAGTACTCTCGCTTGTCCAGGATCTTACGCTACTGAGTTCTGGCAAGTGATGGTAGCCATTTCTCCTTCTTATAATGTAACACGATCTTCTCTCAAAGAACTAACATTCAAATGCGATTCTCGAATGAGAAACCCACTGAGTAACTTTTTATTTATGCAGGGATGCTCTTTCTCTTTCATGTTCGAATACGCTCAAATACTGATTATTTGCATATCACAGCATTTTCTACTTTTCCTGCAAATTTAATGTTTGTATCATCCCTCCTTCCTTGTGTTGTAGTTTTAATGCCTCGCATCACACATAATACATATTTTTGTTACCATTGATGGTGGTAAGAATCGTCTTATTATCTATATTGCCGGTTCATTCACGTTTCGCTAGAATAAATTCTTACTCATACCTCAAAAAAAGACTGAGCTTTTAGAACCTAAGGTTAAAGTTATTCCTTGTGAGAAACCACCCTGAAATTTAAATATTCCTAAGAAATTCGGAGTATTTATATTTGCGACGGAGATCTAAAAAAGACGTGGAAAAAAGTCCAGCACCATAAAAATAGATTGCGTCTATGGTGGTATAACTCTACACACAAGAAATTAAACATTTTGAAAGATCTCGAAATTTTAAGAGGAATAAAATAAAAATAAAATAAAAAAATTTTAAAGAAAGAGAAATTTTTACCGTTAATATATCCAATGGAAAGTCCTTTAAAAGAACAAAAAATTGCCATTATTTCATACAAGACGAAGAAAAAAAAATCAAGTACAACAAAAATATAATTTAATAAAGCATTATAAACGAAGAAAAAAACATTGCTTTAGCAATTACCACAAATGTTTCTATATTCTGAGCCGGAAAATCAATTATAAAACCTAGAAATATCGGATGAAAGGTCTTTTGGAAAGGACATCGATAGATACGACTTGCATAATTATAGAATGAAATTATTCGTAGAATTCATAAAAACATTTGAGCAAAGCGACACGTCTCCAAAGAATTAATTTCTCGACATTCCCTGTATAAATTTGAAGAACATGGTAACTATATTTAAACATAACGATAACTGAGCCCTTCTTTTGGTGTGCGTATCAATAGTAACGTTACGATACGATTAAAAAAAATTCTTGGAAATAGGAGTGACACCGAAGAGCCAAAATATGAACATCTAGTTAACAACACGTTACACCACCTTCTGCCTACAAAACAGCTGCAACTCGCCTTGACATGGATACCTCAAGTTCTTAGTAGGTGACTAGAGACAGGTTGTATCACTTGTCTAAGCAGTGGTCATGTAAAGTCGAGACATTTTGACATGAAAATGTTTTATCTCTGAGCTGCCTTTCTATGAAAACTTAAATGTGCTCTATCAGATTAAAATCCACCGAATTAGCTGGCAAGGATATTAATTAGAGTTCATTTTTGTGCTCCTCGAACCCTTCTAACTCAATTCTAGTCTTCTGACATGGGACGCTGTCCTGATGGAAAATTCCATTTCTAGTTGGGAAAACAGACACCAAATAAGGATGCAGCTGACCTATAATTATGGTCAGGTCTACAGCTTTCACGGTCCCTTCTATCAGAACTTAAGGTGCCAAAGTCACCTATGAGAATGTTCTCCAAATTATGTGTACATAGAGGGAGCAACTGTTCCACTGTGGAAGACAGCGCACTCAGACACAACGATCGACGTGATGAATGAGAAATCATGATTCATCCAACAAGGAAAATCTTTTCCTCTTATTTCTGGTCAAGTCTGTTTCTAAAGCTCTCTCTAGGAGAAGTTGGCAATGTCGCTTGATCAACATAGGTCCACGAGCAGATCAGCAGATACTGTTCGATATGAGACGTTTGCTGTGCAGCCCCATATCGAGCAGTATCTGCTGATCTGTGTGTTGTGAAACACTTGCACTTGGACCCGCATTGTACAGGGCTGTCAGCTGAGTCACTGCCTGGCGCCGATTTTGCTTTTCCAAGCGGGACAATATCCGACCTCCTTTTTCTTTGATGGCGCGTGGACGTCCAACATCTAGGTGTCTACTTCTGGTTTCACCGCTATTTATTCACTTTGCATAAATACTAAAAACAGCAGAGCACGAACAACCTAGCAGTCATGCTGTTTTGCAAATACTCGCTCAGAGTCTTCGGGCCATTACAATATATTCTCTTTCAAATTCGCTTATACCACCACCTTTCCCCTCATTCACAAAAGTAAGTACAAGAATGATAGCTTACGAAATCTACGGAAATTTTAACGAGCCTATGGGATTCTAGGAACCCGATATGATAGCTTACCTTCTCCGGCAGCAGTTAAATACTATACTCTTAATCACGTGGTTTCCCCGTCATCCAGACGAGTTCATTGAAAAATATGGAGGTGTTCATAATGTTTTGGCTCGACAGTGCACATAGAAGATAATTTAAGGTAATAATCGCAAAGCATTAACAATATTTGAAAAAGTAAATTTCTCCTATCACTTCTATCATAACTTATTAGCATCTTTAACTGTTAACCGTGCAGCCATTCCACTCCGAGGAGCTCTAGAATTTATATAATCGCCTGCTGATGCTCCAATTGCTTCGGTTTCTGTAATATTTTGCATTTAAGAAACTGTTGATACCGTGTATGTTTCAAATAACCTGAAAAGTCATCCCCGTCGTTGGGTACACACATATATTTAAATAAAAATTTATTTGTATATTTTGATTCGAAAACGTCTTCTCAACATCATATATATGCTTGTTTCTTAAGGTATCCGACTACGTTCGGAACCGTGATTTTAAAAAAGCACATAAATAGATAATTTTCATGATAATTAGTGTCACTTAGATTAGAATACATGTATAAAATTTTTTATGTTCATTTTGACGAAAAAATTATTTAAACACAATATTTTGGCAAAAAATTATACAATCATTTTGAAAAAATAACCTTTTTTTCAAAATGTTCTCCTTTTATAAAAAATACTTCTATAATAATAATATTTTGCTTATATGAAGTAAAGACTTCTCCAGAGAGTCTGAACTACATTTTTGAAAAAAATTCACGTTCTTTTCAAAGTTACCACCAATTGAAATAATGATCGGCGTTTTTTTCTTACAATTTCTTCCCTCTGTTGTCGTAAAACGGATAAACCTACTTCTAAGTTATATATTTCAAAAATTCTAGTTGAGCCTCTGTACAGAGGTCAGAGCTATGTACAGGCAAAATATTTATATAATAGAAGCATTTTTCGCAAAAGGAGAATATTTTGAAAATGGGTCATTCTATGTTCATTTTTTGTCAAAATTTTGTACTTAAATAATTTTTTATTGTAATACTATTCTTAAAACAATTTTATACATATATTCTAATCTAAGGGACACTAAATATCATAAATATTATCCATTTACACGCTTTTGCAAAATCACGGTTCCGAACGTATTCGGATACCTTAAAAAATTTTGAATTTTCAAAAATTTTTTAAGAAGGTGAATTTTTTGAAATACAAATTTTTAGGGTGTCCCGAAAGTCAACATCTAATGGGCACGGGGTGAAAAAAAGGGTCATATCAGTTCCGGGAAAAGTAAAATAAATTCCTTGTCACTTGGTTAGGTGATGACTAGCATATTTTCGAAAATGTGGAAAATTGAAGCCCTTCATCACATCATTAGGTATTGTGACCACGAATTTCCCAATTTTACAATGATTTTTTTCACTAACAGGATTTTACATAACCGTGTTATTAATCGCAGTTCGAAAAAGAGCAAATGTTGGATAATTCACTTGTATCTTTTAAATAAAAGACATTAGATGAAACTATTGATGATTTTTAAAGCTATAATTTAACACATCATTAAAAAACACCAAATTTCTATAAGCGAGCATACAATGAAAATAATATTCAAATGTATTGAAGAAAATATTAAATACCATTACCATTTCCTGAATCTAAAATATTTAAAACATTCAAGTTAAAGTAATTTTACAATTATTTTTCATAAACAAAATTTCTAAATTGATAAATACTGTTTAATATATTCCAAATATATTTGAAAATTATATAAATATAAATATTAATTTATTTGATTTTACAGTATTAATAATAAACACATAAAATTGAGAATATATTTCGTTGTATGTCTCATTTACGCTCTTAAAAATATTAAAAAGAACACATTATAAAGCATGCATTTATTTTATTTTTGTCATTTAAAATCTCAACATATTAAATCAAAATCTAAACATTTGTTTATTTAAATTGGTAGTGAATCTATAAGACATAAAAGTATAAATTTTAGAATGAATTTTCTTTACCTCCAGATCCTCCACCTAGAATAAAATAAATATTCATTCTTAAACTCACTTTTAATTTTCTAATTGCTTAAAATTACAATACGATTTTATTCAAACCGTATTTCATTACATTCTTTCGATCCCACAGAAATATTTTAGGAAATGGTGGTGTAAAAATAAAGAAATCTAAAGAGTTCATTTAATATTAAAATAACATTCTAATCTACATCAATAAAATGAAGGGTCGATGTGTATACGCTGAAAAATCCGGCGTATAATGCGTACTTTTAAAACGAAAAATAAGATCTAAATTTACGGGTGGGCGTTATACGCCGGCTATAAAAATTAGAGCTTTAAAAATAAAAAATAAAGTTAAGCATAGAAAAAAAAATTAGATTTCTACATAAATTGAAGTACTGTTCATTTAAAATAATTGATATTGCTTTTGAACTTAAAGGGCTGTAGTTCTAGAAGTATACTATTGTTTTCTTAAGCTTGGAAAAATACCTCGAAAAAATGGCTTTAAAACAAAAGAGCAATACGCTTTTACACTTCAGATTTCTTCGTAAAAAAGGGGTTGCGTGTTATACGGCGAATATACCTAAAAGTTAAAAGTTGTAGCTTGAAAGTATAGGTTCGCATTATACGGCGATGATCATTATACGCCGTATTCTATGGTATATGGAAATATCCAGGCTCACGCGCGAACTTCAATATGCCGAGTGATTATATATTAACGTCGCACTGTGGAGCTAATCCAGGGGGCTACTGGCAACGACCTCATAATTGTGAATCTTGGTCAAGTGACAAAAACACAACTCAGGTTGCTTGCCTCCTCCAAACTACCACACTACGCCAACAAGAAGACATTGAGCAACAACATGTTTAACGTTCATCAGCCCTTACATGTGTAATGGGTCTATTCGGACTTCTTCTAATCCTCTTGGGTAAAATAATCTTTTTAACTGTAATTTCAGTTGAAAATCGCTTTCCGTGGAGAAGACTTGGTTTTATGTAAATTAGAACTTTTATTTAAGTGCTGGTCATGAAATAGGCGCGATGATGGTTGAAAATTGAGATAGAAGAAAGCATAATGTTACCGACCGGTGGTCGTATAGTTAATTCAAGAAGGGACAATTAATCAAGTGTGAAGCAAGTGCATTCAAAAAATAATAAGTATTCTTATTTTTATTATAATTAATATAATAAGTTTGATTGTTACTCCGGTTTAGTGATTTAAGTGCATTCTCAATTAAGTTGATTAAGTCTATTAAGTGATATAGGCAATAAAATTGTGTTCATTGAAAATGGCTGATCTTTACTCGAACCCTCCAACACTCGCAATCGATTGACCACGACACATGTCACGTCTTCAGAGGTACTAAGGCTCGAAGGAAAGAAAGAAATTGGTAACTTATAAACTCCCTGAAAAGCACTCTTTACCTGTTAATTCAATGAGTTAGGATTTCATTTGTTGTAATGAAAAGTATTTACGCGCGTACGTTGCGTTATTTTTTAAGATTTTTGCCATATTATTTTGAAATACCATGCATTTATTTCACAGTGTATTAAGTTTATAAAAATCAAGCAAATAGTTAGAGAATATATTAAAAAAATTAAATATGTATGTAAAGGAAAAGGCCCCATTTTTTTTGTACTTACTTTGGTTGTAACTATCTGAAAAAAGGAAAAATTGAAATGAGCATGAATATTAAAAAGCATGCAACTAAAACATCATAATAGTTTCATGTTTACCAAACCTTAGAAGTTATAAAAGGACATCGGATATACGTTTTAAAATACGCTGGATATGTTTTAATGAAATTCCATTGAATGCATTCAGCAAAATATTATTTTCAAATCTTATTTGGTTGCATAGTTAATAGGCACTCTTAATTATTGTAGAAATTATTTCCATTAAAGTAATCAAAATATAAGATAAATTAAATTTATTTAAAAAAACAGTTTGTGTGAAAAAAAAATCATAGTTGGAGTATTGCGTATTAAATTGTAGCTGTTATATTTATTGCATTGCTGATTTAGTTTCATATTGCAAATATATAAATTGATTTAAATAGTTGAATTAATCAATTTAGTTTTTAATAATAAATTTATTTATTGATTGATGTGTTAAAACATAGTTGTATATTGCTTATAAAATAATATTTAGAGTATGCAGGATGAATAAAAATGAAGAATCCGATTTTAAAAAATCATATTGAAACTACTGTACACATTACATCAAATTAGTGGCACACACCAGGGGGTGGAAAGATCCACGGATCCGGCTCCCCTCACAGCCCTTGATTTTTTTTATTGATTAAATATAATCCAATGTATATTGTACGTAAAATATAATTAAAATTTGTTTTTAATAATTTTATTAATTAATGCTAACTATTTATTCAAGAATTCATTTTTTACTGTTTTTTGTTCCCGAAAATCGACAAAATCAAAAGAATATGTTGGGCGGCGTATTGAAGCATGATACGAGAATGATGGACTTTCGCGACCTTGAGCCCTCCCCCTTTGAAAAATTCCTATGTGCGCCACTGCGTTAAATGATACATGAATGTAAAGATAAATATAGCGAGTTTTTTTTTTCCAATTACAAATGTTCGAAGTGTGACCCTCTTGTTACACGGCATTCGTCCAATCTGTGTAATTCAGTTCGTTTCGTACATTTTGAAGTACCTCTCTATCAATGGTTCGTAATGTTACACAGATGCCTACTTGCCGTCCTCTGTTATTTGCTGTGTCAACCCAAATAATACGACTTGAAATTAAATTACAGAGTTATCAGAAAGGAATGACCCGATTACAAAATTTAATAATTCCCAGATGAATAAATAGAAAATGATAATTAATATGTCATTGTAAAGATAAAATATGAGATTTTGAGTTGGTAACATATTGTTTTTGTCAAATAGGAGGCAGCAATGTTGTAATTGGGAACAGAAGTGGAAATGGCGTCGCAACGGGGGAAGGCGTTTTGTGTGCTCTCATTTGCAAAAAGTCTGTCTACTTCACTACACTGCCGTCTTGTGTCCCATTTTGACTTACGGATCGCTTGTGTGGGGCTATGCAGCTGATGCTAATATTAAAATTTTTGAGGTTGCTCAGAACTCATTAATAAGAAATATTGTTAAAGCAAATAGATACGCTAAAAATTCAAAAATTTATGAAGATATTAAAGTTCTCCCCTTTAAAGCTTATATTCAAAAACTGGCAGTATCTTTCTATAATAATCTTCCAAATATTGATAATGATAACGTTAAAATGCTAAACAACTATATTCCAGAGCCAGACATCAAAAGACCTAGGAGAATTCTCCTAGATTCGTATATAATCTCCCCTAACAATTAATTTAGTCACTCTCCGTGTGGGGAATGACCATGTAATTTTCTGAGTTCTCAATTTAATTATTTTCTAAATTCTCATTTTTATTTATTTTTCTATTTTTGTAATTTCTTAACTTAAATTCCGTTTTGGAATCCCCCACAGGCTAGTATTCTAGACCCATCCCTCTTGATTAGTTCCAACGCATTAGTGCAGCCAATTGAGTGCCTACTCTCTCAGTGCCATTGACCAATCGCAGCAGGGCCTTTCAGCTCACTCCAGGACATTCCCGCCGAAACCGTAGATACGACCAACATTGATTCAATAGCCATGCCTCCTTGCCACGATCTAACAACCAATCAGGACTCTTTCACTCAGCCAGGCCCATCCACTTCAGGCCACATCGACAATCTAGATATGGGATGCGTTCCATTTCCCAGAGACATCCAGCGTAGTAAAAAGTCTGTCAGTAATAACGGTTCAGCGTGAATTTTGGAGAAAGTACCGTATAAATGCATGACATCTAAGAGTATAGGAAGATGGTACAAACAGTCCAGGAAATTGGACGCCTGTGTAAAGGCAATTGTCCAGGGTGACTAGGTCGCAATAATATTATACGGGTAACTAAAGGATGTCACATTGAACACACATTTGTAAAATCAAATTTTACTTTACGTCAAGAAACGTTACGCATGAAAAAAAAATCATATATTATTTTTACAATGACATCTTAATTATCATTTTCTGTTTATTCATTTGGGAATTATTAAATTTTGTAATCAGGTCATTCATTTCTGATAACCCTGTATTTTCGTAATATTTTCCACACTGTTTTCTGGGGCATTCCAAGTATACAGGGGGCAACTCTCGTAGATTTCTGTGGACCTCGAACAAAACTCTGAATTCCCCCTCTCCCCTTCTTCCGATACTCTTGGCCGGTCGCTGCTTTTCTTTTTCACAAGCAACCTGTTTTCTTAAATTGAACACATCATCACAGAATGCTCTTTTTCATTGGCGCTTCTTTACCGTAACTGTTGAAAATACGCGTTGCTCCGAAATAACTGAAAAAATCCGTGCAGACTCTAAAACGCGAAAACTTTTCTCTGTCATTGTCGCTATATTTGGATTTTAATCGCAGCAATCTTGAATGTACTGCAATCTATTGATCATTGCTAGACAAAAAAAAATTGGTACATATTTCTTTTAACATTCATGTATCCCTTATTGCAATATCTGCATTAGTGTCGAAAATATGATTTTTTAAAATATGATCCACACATCATTTGTACTTATCCTGTATATGCATGTATATAATAAAAATGTAATAATTGTGATAAATACATCAAGCATAAAAATAAAATCTTTAATGCAAAGCAAAATTAAAATGATTTCTCTTAAAAGAAAAAAAAGAGTCCACATTACTGTTATAAAATGCATAAATAATAAAATATAAAAATACAATATTATTTCAAATTAAAGAATCCGATTACTTGCGACAACTTTTTTTAAAAAAAATGGAAATATGGAGACTTTTTTTGTTGTTTTTAGATTTATTTGGCACATTTTAAGAAGAAAAGGCTAAAATTAAGAAGAGAAAAATATATTATTACTACTAAAACTTGAAAAAATGGGTAAAAATTAACAAAAAATTACGTATACGGGCCCGTTCAGTAGAGGTAGCAAATGAACAAATTCTCAATTTTTTAAATTTGATGCTATACTTTGCTATTCCTGTTTAAAATGACATTCCGGATAAGAGATATTTTAATTTTTACAAAAGCTAGAGCACTTTATCATAGTTATTATATGAAATTGCTTAAAATAACAGTGATTATATTCACATAAAGAACTGTAAATTTTGTAATAAAACAGTGATTGTTAAATCTGAAGGTTAAAATACTCTTCGACTGTTATACAGAACATACACAATAAATTTCAGCAAATTATTTTAAAAACTTTTTGAACTTTTTGTCCCCATTTGAGCTATTGAAAAAATACATTTCGAGCAAAACGCATTTTAACGTTTGACATCTTATACAAAGTTATGGCATCTGCTTTTGCCAAAACACTTGTAGTTTTTGTTCTAGTGAATGGAAAATAAAATTTTTTTTTTTTTAAAGCTAATAAGATGGCCGATAAAATAAAATCATAAAAAAATTGTCTGTTTTTTAAAAAAATCATGATTTTAGGGTAGTCGGATACCTTAAACACCAGATATCCATTAAAACTCTTTTTGTTGCTAACAATTTTAGCACAAAATATATTCTTTCTATTTACTTACTTTTAACGTGATCTGTAAAATAAAATTAGCAATTTAAAAAAAATAATGCATAAATGTTCGCAAAATTATTTTGAATGGTGTTTTTACCCACATTTTTTAAAAAGTTTTTTGTAATATTTTTGTACTCAAATAAATTAAAAGAAAACGGTGTTGAGATTCAAATTACAATCGTATTTCACCGTGGGACAGATGTGTGTGTTAAAAATAGCCACTATTGAGTATAGATTGTTTAATTATATTTTGAACTTCCCATTATTATTACTTAACTGTAGAATATGTTTCAATCTCTCTTCTTAATTTCATCCTAAATAGTAGCATAAAATAGACATCCTATTAAAGTAAACTTAAATAATGTCATGGAAAATTCGTAGAGAAATCTGATAAGTTTTTATTTTGATATTTGCATTTGCATTGTTATTTTTAGGATCTGAAAAAAGAATTGCATTTTGGTTAAAATTAGAAAAACCAAAATGTTTAAAAAATATTTAATTCAACGCGCGTTGTATTAAAATAGAATTTATTTTAAATTGAAATTCATAATATTGAGAGAGAGATTTTGAACAAAAATCTTTCCTTTGATAGCCTCAATAGTCGCATGTTTCTCAGTGACGTAGCTAGTCCTGAGTGGGCCCTTTTAAGGGCCCCTTAACACTTTAAGATTGTTTTGCTTGCACATGTTGGGGCCCGTATCATTGATACGGAGCTAACCACATTTCTGATGTTTCTTCTCTCTGCTGGAGCAGTGTTGCCTTTTTATCGCCGCGGACTGGTCAACGTTTGATAATTTTACCGCTGTCCGCAGAAGGTGAGACATTAACTGTTTATATTTCAGATTGTTTTTTTTTAATAATTTGAACTTAATTGTATTTAAATATGTCTTCAGAATAAGATGCAGTTACACCAAAAATGAATATACAGTGATTTAACATGGAATTTAAAGGGATTTCCATGGAAAGTCTTACAACCTCAAAAGAAATACACCGCAGTAAATAAAAATAATAATTTAATGTTTCTTGGGCAGCCTGGTACCATTTGATCTCAGGTACAACCAATGGTTCTGAGGGTTGGGGACCACGGTCCTGGAGAAGTAAAATGTTGTACTGAGTGCACCATAAATTCATAAGTAAAAATAAAATTCTTCAAAAAATAAATTAAAATAAATTCTTCAAAAAAAAAAAAAACTAAAATAAATTCTTCAAAAAATAAATTAAAATAAATTCTTCAAAAAATAAACTAAAATAAATTCTTCAAAAAATAAATTAAAATAAATTCTTCATAAAAATTGAAGAAATTAATATATTTTAATGCAGCTTACGAAAGAAGTTATTCCCATGACGGTGCATATAATTTTTGTTGAGAAACAAATAGTTATATAATTTTTGTCCATAGAAGGTGATCAGCATAAGTAAATGAACAGAATGGGCTAAACTCATAACGGTCACATGATAAACGCAATCACGTGTTCAAACTGACATTCGACTCATACTTGTTGTTCTACTTGTAAAATTTAGATAAATTTTCAAATTTGGTAATTAGATAAAGATGCTCAAGAGTACTAAGATTCTTCAAACAGTTTTTCTGAATTTAGAATGGACCGGTTATCGTACACTCCACATTTTATAGAAATCTTAAGTGCATATATCCAATCCTTTGCTTGTGATCAGCGCATTCTATCGACAAAAAATTTACCTTCGTGAGAATAACTTTTATGAAAACCGCAATCAAAAATATCAGTTATGTCTTACCATTATTGTTACTTTAAGAAACTACTTATTAGTTTATTGGACACTTAGTATGTATACATTAATTTTGATTTTGAAAATTTCTCATATCAAGTTAATAATTTCGATAAGGACCTTTGATAAATGTTTTGCTTAGGAAAATGAACTGGGACGTACAAAAAACATTTTACTTACGGACATGTCGAGCTAAAGGTTAAACGAAAATGTGTGAAATATATTATGTATATTTATAGATAGCAATAGGAAAATTAAAAAAACTAATTAAAACGTCGACTAAATAATATTTCTAGAGAAAGTTTCGCTTCTGTTACTTCTTAAGTGTAGCATATAAATACTTTCATATATATAAAGAGTGTTTTTTTCCAGGTATAGAAGTTTAAGTTGGCATTACTTTCCAAGATTGCGACCGATTTAACAGCTGTCAAGTGATTTATTGTCAGTTTGGTTTGGCAATTCATCAAAACGATCATCAAGCAAGGCGTAGATTCGTCGAATGGGCCCAAAATGAGATTGCCGTTGTTCCCGATTTTCATAAGCGAATTTTGTTTAGCGATGAAGCGCACTTCTGGTTGAATGGCTACGTCAACAAACAAAACTGCCGCATTTGGAGGGAGGCTAATCCACAAGTGTATGTCGAAACACCGTTACATCAAGAAAAACTGACTATTTGGTGTGCTTTACGGGCTGGTGGAATCCTTCTTCAAAAACGATGAAGGCCACAACTTTACAGTCAATGGTGATCGGTATAGAGCCATGATCACTAACTTTTTCATTCCTGAATTGAACAATCATGATGTCCAGGAGCTGTGGTTCCAACAAGACGGCGCAACATGTCACACAGCTCGTGCCACAATCGATTTATTGAAAGACACGTTTGGTGACCGCCTAATTTCACGTTTTGGACCTGTGAATTAGCCTCCAAGATCTTGTGATTTAACACCGCTAGACTATTTTTGTGGGGCTATGTAAAGTCATTGGTCTATGAGGATAAGCCACAAACGCTTGACCATTTGGAAGACAACATTCGCCGTGTTATTGCCGATATACGGCCACAAATGTTGGAAAAAGTCATCGAAAATTGGACGTCCAGATTGGACTACATCGGAGCCAGCCGTGGCAGTCTTATGCCAGAAATCATATTTAAAATGTAATGCCACAAGATTATCTTTCGAATAAAAAAAATTCATGTCAATCGAATAATACATCGTTGTTTTATTGCAATTTAAAGTTCTATACCTCTGAAAAAAACACCCTTTATGTAAGTCACTGGGAAAGACCAAAATCTAGAGTATGTTAACTTTCTCCGGCGAATATCAACATTCGCTTAGTTACCTGGAGTATGTCCAAAATATTTGCTAATATTCCTGATTTCTCACTTATACCAGCGAATGACAACATTCACGATGCACTGATGGTGGATGTTGAATAAATATATTTTTGTTGCGTTCTTAAGTCACACTTTATTATTAAAGCATGTAAAAATAGGAAAAAAGCTTCATATCTCATCTAAATAAACTGTTGAACTTAAAACAAGCAATACATTCTAACTGAGAACAGAAAATAATGTTCATGATAATTTTAATTATGTGGTTTTCGTTATACAATCTTATTTATCGCAACCATTTAAACTGCTATGGCACTCTGAAATGCTTTCACAGTTGCATTTAGTCATGGAGCAGTTCTTTTTGTTTTGATCTTCAGCAGCTATATATATATATATATATATATATATATATATATATATATATATATATATATATATATATATATATATATCCGTGATTATCGACATACACACCGGTATGTGTTGACATTCACTGGATAAAGTCAACATTTTCCGATTTCGTACATATTCACAATATCATACATTCATATACTACGTGACTTTGAAAATACTACAGTAAGAAGGGATGATGAGGAAGTGAAGATACCCAGCAAACGAAGTAAGAAAGCAATAAGTGAAGTTTTTGTAGAAACGAAGGTCGTAACACAAAGAATAAACATTAGCACCGTAGATTGTTGGACATTTGTTTACTACTATAAACACGTATAAGTACAGAATCTATAACAATATGAATAGTGTCTTGAGGAACAGCTTGTCATTCCCTGTCAACCATTTTCTAAAGTTCGTCCTCTAAATGAAGGAATAAAGGGACAGGAAAGCTTAGTTGAATTACGTCCCAAACGTGTTCTATAGGCATGAGTTCAGGTGATAATAGTTTGATAGGTATAAGCCAGGGTTGCATCTATACACTTGCAGAGTATGTTTAGTGATGCAAAAAATGCGTAAACGAGTATTACCTTGCAGGTAAAGGGCAATGGACATCTCCTAAGAAAGGGGAGTACCATTAAACACAGCTCAGCATTCATGTACTGTTTTACTATCATTATGCACTGAATACAAACCTGTGATAATCTGTTATGGTACACGATGGCGCCCCTAACCATGATGCAGCATTATTGCTTAGTGAGGCATTCCACAGATGTGGCGGATTTGTACCTGCTACCCCGTTGGCACTGCATTCATATACAATAACTATCGCTGGACATATAGGAGCCTGACTATTCCTATAGTGCCATTCTGTCATTCAGTGTCTCTCTAGTATAGCATCATTGCAAGCGTAGTCGTCTCTTCCTGTAGGTCAATGAACGTCGCACTTGACTAGCAACCAATCGACGAGCAATGGTTCTGGTTCATTTGGGAACATCAAATATGGCCACACGTGATGCAAAATAGCATTAAAATAGGCTTGCAGGGAAGCCACCGCTCGTCGTTGAATGAATATTGACCTTCGTACAGGTGGTCCCTTTCCATATATTCTACTCAATAGGTGTCAAAGTTGCAGATTTCCCATAATTTCTTTTACAGGGAGCGGCACATACCCTGAAGTTTGCAAACTTTCTTGGCCATTCTGTGTTACACTTTCAATGTCACGTAGTATATTTACATGCATATACTTTTAATGATTTATATTATATACTTATTATATACTTTTAAGGCCTTATATTCAATTACGGATAATGTTCTATGCTTGTTAAAGTTATCTAATGTTCTGTTAATGCAACTATGTGATGTTTAAATGTTATTCTGATTTTTTTTTTAAAAAAACTATTTATTTAAATTATTGCTTGAACTATTGCTAATTTTAGATGCTTATTTACTTTGAATCTTATAAAAATATGTGTCTATTCCTGTTTTTTTTTCCTGTAAATTTTCTTAAAATATCCTAAAAGTAAGGTTTTTGGAAAAAATAAGATTTTAATAGCCAAAAATCAAGCTTTATACATTAAAAATAAATCATGTTTTATAGACTAAAATAAGTTAAAGATTGAGAAAAAATTTTAATTTATGTGTCTTACAATTACTAAGCTGATGACTATTTTAGATACAATTTTTAATAGAATCGGAAATTAAAATGAACAAATGCCTTCTTTTCCTTTAAATACTTTTTAAATTATAAGTATCATTTAAGAGGAATTATTCACACAAGCTAAATTTAAAATCGAACTGTTCTTTCGTTACAGAGAATCTCACATGACACTTGTGCTCATGTATAAAATGAAAAAGAACTATGAAAGGTAAAATATTAAATATATTTACTTCCGTTATGGTGAGCTAAAAATAAACAAAATAAAAGTTTAAAATGTCAAGCTTTGTTTAAAAAAACATAGAAAGATATTTTAACACACAAATATCATTCTTATAATTGATGTATAATGCTATTTTTAACACTCTTTTAAAAGCTTCACTTGTATGTAACAGAATCATTGAACTCAATTTTTACCCCCTTTGAAAGGTCAGGTTAATTCGAAATGTTCCTCACTTGTCCATGATCGATGACTATGCAATAATTTCATTTTATTCTATTGACGACAATGCAATAATTTAATAATTTTATTCCATTGTCCTGATCAGGATTATCAGGAATAAAGATTTCCCTTTTCAGATCCCATCCAGCACCTCGCGACTAATTTCAGATCCCATTTCCAGATTTGGCGACTAAAAGATTAAGCTACAAATTAGTTCGATTAACTATAAAAGGGTGTATTTTAATTTTTTTAAAACTATAATTTATTTATTTAAGTTAATAGCTGCTGCATAACTAATAATTACAATTAATTCAATTATCTTTAAGTATATATTTAACAGCTTGATGCCTAGTTTTTGAACCATGATTAGTTTTAAATAATCCAAATATGGATAAATAATATATATTAGTGGTCCCCAACCCTCAGGCCGTGAACCGATACCGGTCCATGAATCAAATGGTACCGGGCCGCACAAGGGAGGGGGACATTAAATTACTTCCATTTTATTTACTATGGTGTATTTCTCTCGGGTTTGTGTAACTTTTTCAGTCCCTTTATGTCCCTTGTTAAATCCATTTTTTGGTTTAGCTGTATTTTATTCTAAAGACATGTTTAAATACATTTAGATAAAAATTATTAAATCAAAACATTCTAAAATATAAGCAATCAACGTCTCCCCTCAGTGAGGTGCGGTTAAGTATTCAAACGTTGATTTGTTTACGGTGATTAAAAATATTTGGGAACACTTTTATGTATGACACCCAGAAAATTAATTAAAAAAGTATTCAATTTTTTAAGAAGCTTCCTGTATACAATCATTTTTAAAACTTTAAATTAGTGACTGCTCACTATTTACCAAGTTTATTACGTCATCAATAACCCTTTTTTATTTTATTACTAAAGAGTGTTTTTTTCCAGGTATAGAAGTTTAAGTTTAGGTATATAAGTTTAGGTTAAGTATATAAGTTTAAGTTTTTAGGTATATAAGTCAGGTATAGAAGTTTCCAAGATTGCGACCGATTTAACAGCTGTCAAGTGATTTATTCTCAGTTTGGTTTGGCATCAAAACGATCATCAAGCAAGGCGTAGATTCGTCGAATGGGCCCAAAACGAGATTGCCGTTGTTCCCGATTTTCATAAGCGAATTTTGTTTAGCGATGAAGTGCACTTCTGGTTGAATGGCTACGTCAACAAACAAAACTGCCGCATTTGGAGTGAAGCTAATCCACAAGTGTATGTCGAAACACCGTTACATCCAGAAAAACTGACTTTTTGGTGTGCTTTATGGGCTGGTGGAATCCTTCTTCAAAAACGATGAAGGCCACAACGTTACAGTCAATGGTGATCGGTATAGAGCCATGATTACTAACTTTTTCATTCCTGAATTGAACAATCATGATTTCCAGGAGCTGTGGTTCCAACAAGACGGCGCAACATGTCACACAGCTCGTGCCACAATCGATTTATTGAAAGACACGTTTGGTGATCGCCTAATTTCACGTTTTGGACCTGTGAATTGGCCTCCAAGATCTTGTGATTTAACACCGCTAGACTATTTTCTGTGGGGCTATGTAAAGTCATTGGTCTATGCGGATAAGCGTCAAACGCTTGACCATTTGGAAAACAACATTCGCCGTGTTATTGCCGATATACGGCCACAAATGTTGGAAAAAGTCATCGAAAATTGAACGTCCAGATTGGACTACATCCGAGCCAGCCGTGGCAGTCCTATGCCAGAAATCATATTTAAAATGTAATGGCACAAGATTATCTTTCGAATAAAAAAAATTCATGTCAATCGAATCGTTGTTTTATTGCAATTTAAAGTTCTCTACCTCTAAAAAAACACCCTTTATAATCTACACACAGATATTAGTCATTGATGCGTCACCTTGAGCAGACAAACTGATGTTAAAGTTTCTTATGTAAACTAATAAAAGTCTGGAAATAAAACTTTATTCTGCAATATTTACGCACTGAAATTTATGACCACTGTGGTTTCATATTATTAATACAGCAGACTACCTAACAATGAGTGAAAAAATGACGACTTAGTCAAAAATTGACAAAGATTTTTATGGTTTAATTTTGTAGGCCATTTTATGAGGTTTATAAAAATGTTAACTTTATTATTTTCCATTCAATAATACAAAATTTTCATTTGTTTTAGGAAAAGCTGGTGCCATTTCAAGAGTGCAATAATCTACACTATTAAAATCCGAAGGTAAACTAACGTTTCTATCTTTCTATCTATGCGTCCCTATTTTCTCACGAACCGCACGACACAGAAACTCGCCGAAGGTACCAAAATTTCGGGGAAGATACGAGGAATCCGTTTTAACCATTTGTATTTCGATATTCCAAATTAAAAACCTTAAAACGCATTTTTCACCGCCAGAGGAAAATTCGAAACTTTTTTTTTACAGACTTTTTAAAACGCAATCTAATTTTTTTCATGAGACTCAGACAAAAAATAATTACAGATCCGGAAAGATCATTTGCTTCGCTACGATATGGTGTAATTTATTTTACAAAATAATTATATTTTGTATTTTTAACGATTTTTTTAAAAATGAGTTAAAATTGATACGTTTTTATGAATAAGATTTCTAAATCGTTCCGCTTGCATTTTCTTTCGCGCTAATGAAAAAAATATTTTACACTATAAAAGTTCATGTTTTTCTCTTTTAGAATCAATCATTTAAAAAATTTAATGTCAAAAAACTGTTTTTTTTGTTTTTTTTACGATTTTTCAAAAAATACTCAAAAATTTATTTAAATACTTAATAATTCCTTTATTTATAAAAATAATCTCACGAAACTTTTTTTCCGTATGTAGAAGAATATTATACGTAATCTAAATAAAGATTGATAAAATATCTTAAAAATAATGGGTTTTTTTAAATGTGTTTTTTGTTTTTTCCCCCTTTTGCGAGAAATATGTAAGCATTACTTTTTTAAAGTATTTTGTTTAAAAATTACCGATGTTTACAATCGATATATGAAGTTTGAAAGCATTAACTTAAAAATGAAGCCCGAAATTTTTTTTTTAACTTTATCAAATAACGCAATGCGTAATTGAACATATCTTACTTTATTTTAAAGGTCAATTCAATGCTTTTCCCCGTAGGAACCTACAGCGTGGATGTCAAAGGCGCTACTTTATAAAACGGTAGTTTTTAGGTTCGAAACTGAAAGAGATATTCAATTTCGCATTACGTTATTTTGTTAAAGCTTAACTTTTTTTTTCGGGCTTCAATTTTAAGTTAATGTTTTGAAACTTCATATGCCGATTGCAAACAACGGTCATTTTTAAACAAAAAATGTAACAAAAATAATGCTTAAATATTTCTAGCAAAAGAGGAAGAGAACGATAAAGACAAATTTTTTTTCAAAATCCGTAATTTTTAATCTGTACAAAGATTGAAAGAATTACTTAACCCTTAACTTCGCACTGTTGCATTACTGCAACATATGATTTATTTTAATTTAACAGACTCACTATTTTATTTAATTACCTACAAATCACTTATCTGAGAAAAAAAGATTACTGCAACGACATACATGCAAATTTTGTCACTAGATGTAAGTACATTCTTTACAGAAATCACAACAATTATAAAAATCTCTGATGCCTCAAGAACTGTGTTTTTGCTATAAAAAGAATCCATTATATTTTATGCTACCTCTTGTTTTTTGACGAAATAAATTACCAGGTAAGAAATTTAAATATTTTACAAGGAATAATAAAATCCTCATATAAAAAGAAGTTTTGTAGTTTACAGCACTACTGCGCAATGTTGAGCTTCTGCAACAAACAAAAAATGACTGAAATTCAATTTAAAACTGCTTAATTTTTTTTCATATTTTTCCCTTTTATTATTACTTGGGAACTAGCTGATATAATTTTTTCATAGAAATTTAAAAAATTGCGAAGTTAAGGGTTAAAAATTACGGTTTTTTTTAAAATTGTTTTTCGTTTTTTTTCCTTTTTGCGAGAAATATTTAAGCATTATTTTTGTTACATTTTTTGAAGGTTAAAATTCAAATAAAATATCAAAATGTTTTTATCAGATCGGGTTTTTTAATGCTTTTTTCAGTACATGCATATATATATATACGCATTCCCCCATACTGTTTTTTTCTAACTTATATATATTTATATGTTTAATCAAACATTCAAAACTTCAGAAAAAAGCAATCGTTTCAATAGGTATCCGTAAATTTTTCTTTTATCTATTACTTATAGAAATTTGATTTTAATAAATATATATATATGTTTTAAAAGGATTATTTCTGTTATTTCATTACTAAATGAATTCTTTGTTAATTAAAAAGTACATCGTCTATTATTTTGGATCAATATAGATTTTAGAGACATTTTTAAGCTAACTATATGTAACGATTGATTGATTCATGAAAATCTGAAGTCTGTTTTATTATTTTAGATTCTTAGAAACTATTATTAAAAAATGTTATTCTGTTATTTCATTACGAAATGAATTCTTTGTTAATTAAAAAGTACATCGTCTATTATTTTGGATCAATATAGATTTTAGAGACATTTTTAAGCTAACTATATGTAACGATTGATTGATTCATGAAAATCTGAAGTCTGTTTTATTATTTTAGATTCTTAGAAACTAACTATTATTAAAAAATGATGAACGTTTTTTGTTTTACTCTTAGCATCAGAATCATTTTCTTTTTATTGCTTCACATTAATAATTTTTTAATTCTAGCGCAAAATTTTTTTTTATAAGTCATACATCGAAATTTGAAGCTATATCTTATCTGTGAGAAGAGGAAGATAGAGCAATAATTTCACACTAAAAAAACCGTGTTCGTGCTATAGAGAGGGGAAAGAAACCTGTCTTAAATCAAAAATATGTGAAATGGAACAAATTTCGAAAAATGGAAATTTTTTGACACAACTTTAGAAATCACTCACATTGTGCGCGTACAAATACACACACAGAAATGTTGGTGTCATGAGGAAAAGAGAAAGCCCGAGCAACGCCGGGCTAAGTGGTGGAGGGGAGAAGTCACTTTGAAAATGTGTATTAGAAGTGCTTATTTTGTGAAGGAAAGGGAAAATTTCTAAAAGTAGAGAAAGCCCGTGCAACGCCGGCCATGTAGCTAGTTGACTTTAAAACGTGTTTTATAAAAAAAAAAATGTGGGTTTTTTTAAAAAGGTTGAGGTGGGGAGAAAGATTGAAAGAAAAATTAAGGTAATTCACTGAAATTTTTTGTGTTTTCCACTACCTTCTGGTAGCTTGTCATGCAGACAGTCCTTTTAATATATTTCCAGGTCCGTGGGAAAATATATTCGCCAAATTCAAGAGAATGAGGCAGGGAAAGATCTGGGAAACCCTGCTCCATAGTCCAGTCCCAATGGGTCTTCCTAGACAGGTTTTTTCTCCTGTTTTTAGAACTTTGACCTGCCACGACTTTCTTCAGCAACACCTACACCAAATTGGTGTGAAAGATACTTTAGACTGCCCTTTGTGTCTTTGTGGAGAGGCTATGAATTTTGTTCACCTGACAGTTTGTGCTTCCCTGGCCGACACGGGTTTTAACTTTTCTTCTGACAACTTTCCTGCAACGGCTGGTTTATATTGGGCTGCTCGTAGCGAAATGGTCTATACGGCCCATTCCTCGGCGTAATTAAAAAAAAACCCCATTTTTTTGTGTATGCTTTACGTAATATTTTAGAATTTTTTTGACCTACTCATTTAAAAAAACTGCTGCCTTTTTACGAAATGTTTTCAACCACTATAACGCACGCCCTCTTTTTTACGAAAAACCTGAAATATACGTGCGCAATGCTTTTAAGCTTTGAAGTCAATTACTCGGATTATTATTCAAAGCTTTACAAAAAAAAAAAAAAAATAGTATACTTCTAGAACTGCAACCCTTTAAAAGTTCATAAGGAATCTCATTTCTTTTAAAGAAATAGTATTTCGTTCTAGGTTAAGTCTAATTTTTTTCTATGCTTATCTTTTTATTTGTTTTTTTATTTTTAAAGCTCTCATTTTTATACACGGCATATAACGCGCATCCGTAAATTGCGACCTTATTTTTCATGTTAAAAGTGCGCGTTATACGCCGGAGAGAGAGAGATTTTACGGCAACTATAACAGTGTTAAAGTGGTTACATAAAGTGTCTAACATAAAATTTTCTATTTTAAGCCAAAATGTAACTATCTCTTATTATTTTTTATTTCATTAAAAAAACCAATAGCAATGTGACACGTTAATGTTTAAAATTTGAAGATTAATTCGTAAACCTTCTGGTCAGAGTTGGCTGAATTTGTGTAACTTTTCATAAGTTTTCAGCAGTTTTTTCCCCTCCATTTTGATACAACGGAGATTTTTTTTTACAGTTTTATCTTTTTCATTTATAATTTATGAAATAAGTCTAAAAACCACAAAAAAAGTTGTCATATTTCAAATTTTTTATAAACAAAACATTTTACTCTGTCGGATGTTTTAAGGTATCCGACTACGTTCGGAACCCTGATTTTGCAAAAGCGTGTAAATGGATAATATTTATGATATTTAGTATCACTTAGATTAGAATATATATATAAAATTGTTTTAAGAATAGTATTAAATAAAAAATTATTTAAGTACAATATTTTGACAAAAAATGAACATAGAATGACCCATTTTCAAAATATTCTCCTTTTGTGAAAAATGCTTCGATTATAATATTATATTTTGCCTGTCTATAGCTCAGACCTCTGTACTGAGGCTCAACTAGAATTTTTGAAATATATATCTTAGAAGTGGGTTGATCCATGTTATACGACAACAGAGGGGAGAATTTTTAAGAAAAAAAACGCCGATAATTATTTCAATTGGTTTACTCTCTGAAAATAATCTGAATTTTTCAAAAATAATAGTTGAGCCTCTTTACAGAGGTCTGAGCTATATGCAGTCAAAATATTATTGTAATAGAAGCCTTTTTCACAAAAGGAGAACATTTTGAAAACAGGTTATTTTAAGTTATTTTTTGCCGAAATATTGTATTTAAATAATTTTTTTTGTCAAAATGTTATAAAACAATTTTATACATGTGTTCGAATCTAAGTGACACTAAATATCATGAAAACTATCCATTTATGCGCTTTTTTAAAATCACGGTTCGGAACGTAGTCGGATACCTTAATGTCACATTTTAGCAACAAAGAGGATATTGTGGATTAAATTCAAAATCTTGAGTCACACTCCTATCACGAGAACGGCTTTGGACCTAATATCACTGCCTCCCTAACTTCCGCTATTAAAATGAGTCACAGGAAACAGGTTGGTGATTTGAGGGAATTTTTGGCGACTTTTAAAACAAGTCGCAGAGCTATCTGAAAGATAGCCAAACAATTTAATAACGTGAAAACGAAAAAAGTTTACCAGAATGGAATCATTATCGAAACATAAAGTGTAAACTTTACAAACAACTTAATTCTAACATTTAAATCGATGTGGTCAAGTCCTTGAATCATCAGAGACTTGTCGGGGAGTAGAACCCGTAATCTATCGATCCGAAGCTGAGTAACTTAACCACCAGACAAAAGTGCTCCCCTCTGTCCGGAGGCTGTTACTGGCTTATATAGGAACCGTTACACTATTCACACACCAGTGAGTCGGTGGATAGGCGAACGAACGAGATATTTGTTGTGGCAAACGTGTGTAGCGTGGGAGTTGTTGCTATTGCGTCAAGTGAGTCTGACGACTTTGGTTTATGCGTCAAGTGAGTCTGACGACTTTGGTTGATGCGTCAAGTGAGTCTGACTACTTTGATTGATGCGTCCAGTGGATCTGACGAGTTTGATTTCTCTTGTTGTGGGTAAATGGCGTCACGACAAATCAGAAGGTTTTTGCCTCTTTTCGTTTCAGCCAGAGTCACCTATGTCGGAGATTAGAACTCGGTATGATTTGCGTGTTCAAATCATGTCCAGGTCACCAATGTCGGGGATTAGAACCCGCAATCTATGGATCTGAAGCCGAGTTACTTAACCACTAGACAAAAGTGATCACCTCTGTCTGGAGGCTGTTACCGGCTTATATAGGAACCACTACAGACTCGAGCACTTGATAAAATACAGATACACTAGAGTCCAAAATTAAGTTTACAAACATACAAATGAGGTATTTCGGCAAAAATTTTGTTTAACGCATGCAAATTTAGTATTCTTTTATTTTATATACTAAGGCAGGAAAAGGCAACGAAAACAATGAATAGAAGTTTAAAGTAAACTGACATGCGCATGAGAGCGTCATTGGTCAAAATAGAACATGTCACAACTGTATTATTCATCTAATAAGATGAGTGGCTACTCTGTACAACTATACAATCGTACTCGCAAGCTGTCAATGAAGCTATTAATCAAATATTGTTGCAGCAGTTTTCATTCTTCCAAAAGAGAAGTTTTTAAGGTCTGAAAGGTCCTTGGAGGACGGTCATCGATTGTAATAGCTTTTCATATAGCATTTCAAAAATTCTCTATCTTTTTGAGGTTTGAAGACATAGCTGACCACACCATGGGGCGAATATCCTCTTCCAGGTAATCGTCGATAAGTGCGGCTCTGTATGGTCAGGCGTTATTCTCCCTAAAAATGAATTAGTCTTTCACAGCTCTTCAAAAAAGTGGCCCGCGAGGTTCCAGAATTTCATCTTTATAGTAATCTGTTGCCACTGTACCAGTAGAGAAGGTGTGGAATGTTGCACGAGTATTCAACATTATCCCTCCCATACAAGGATGATGGTGCCTCAAGGGATCGATTTCTCTGCTGTTTCTCAGATCAACTCCAGATGAAAACTCATCGAGAATAGTTCTGTGGGTGGAACCCCGATTTATCACAGAAGAGAACATGGTGCCCATCATGTTCTATACAAGAGGCTCCAAGATAGACGTGCTTTTTTTAAACTGCGCAAAGCGAACACACATAACTGATCTCCGAGCGTAAAACCACCTCTCAGCTAGCCGTATATACATGATTTGTCTCGATACCATTGTTCTAAAAGCAGCAGCGAGAGCTTAAGACAGTTGTTTTCCAATCATACCTCTATGGCATGAAGTACATTAAAACCCTATAGCGAGATCTTCCGCAGGTATTGTGGCCACGGTAGCCGAGGGGTATAGGTATCGGACTGTGGCTTGCCTTGTCACGAGTTCAAGCTCAGTACCACTAAAGACCCACCATGTAGGGCAGCGATGCACGTTGAATATGTCGAGAGCTGAAACGTCCTCCCGTTGGTGTGGTGTGGTAGTTAGGAGAGGGGGTGCCAGCTCAGGTGTCGTCCACGTCACTTGACTGGGGTTCAAAATTACGTGGTCCGTCGCCAAAAGCCTTCGTGTAGCTGAACAGTGCGACGTCAATATTCAATCAATCAATCAATCCGCAGGTATTGTGATTCTTGGGCGATCTTGAGCAGTCCTCCTAATAATCGTACCTGATGTCTAAAACATCATAATATGAGGACCATCATACATGACACTTGAAGACAACTAGCAATATCTGTCTGACTGTCCAGCTTTTGATCTACCAACAGCTCTGCATCGCGATTCATCATTGAAATGATTCCGTGCAGTCATTTGATCTGCAGTTTGTGTGGTTGTTGTTATTTTCTTTAAAAAAATGGAATCCCACTTAAAAACTTGGTGATCTTATGACTCATATCTTAACTATCAAACAGACACTATACATATAAATTGAAATCATTTCCTAAATTAGATTGTATCACATCTCTTTTTTAAAATAATTGTAGTAGATATTTCTATTTATTACAAAAAAAAAATGTGCTTGTAACTTTCATTGTGGACATCATTGTTTTTACACGTATTTGTGTTTCATGAAAAAATGTGTTTTGGAATCAAAATCAGACCACCATGAGACATCAACTAATAATTTCTACTTCTTTTGAAATCTGTGACTTAAGATATCCATATGAAAAAAACTCTTGATCTTGTGTACTCGTTAAATATATAGGAACCAGGTTTCCAGAAGCATTTCTCAATTATTTACATTGATCTGAAAAAAAAGTCACTTCAAAGTTACAGCAGCGCGAATAAAGCGAAGTATTGTGTTCACGTTAATTTTTCCAATTTTATGGTTCGATAAAGATTTATAATTCTGTCAACTCTTACTTTTAATTTCTAACGCGTATAATTTTCATATTTTTACAATCATTAATAAAGATTGAAAACATATTTTAAAACTTGCCAAAATCTCCAACCTAGGAGTTTATTCGTCCAAAAAATCATAATTTAGTTCATCAGTTAAGGTTGCTTGTCGTAAAAGATATATATACAGTCGGCCATAAGATATCTAAAGACTAAAATAAACAGTTATTTTTCTATAAAAACTTTATTTTGAAATTTAGTAATGTGAAAAACATAATTATTAAATATTTTGACAAAAAAACTGATTATTTATTATTCTTTTAAGCAAGCTATCTTTAAAAGAGAAAAAAAAGATATTCTAAGAATAATAATTTAATGTTAAAACAATTAAATTAATAAAAATTTGTCAAATTACTACATTACTTAAAATATCTATTTGCATTACACCAATATCCAAATACAGACTAATTTTTTTTTAAAAAATTAGATTAATGATAAAAGATTTACATACCTGCTTCTACACCTGTAAAAAAATTAAAAATCCGATAAATTAACAGAATCATATTAAACATTGTTAAAAATTCATTAATAGTTAATTGTTTAAATCAAATTAATAATGCTTATAATTTAAAAAATATATATACTCTCTCTCTTAATCTCATAAAATAGGATTTTATATTTTCAAGAAATAGCTATACTAGAATTGCATTTTATGAAAGCCTACAGAAAAATAAAAGAAAACTATAATATTCGTAAAATTAATAATGTCTGTGGTTGACCCCTTTACAAATACAGGAAAGGTCCACGCAGATAACAATCAGGTTTATTCGGAGTCAATTGTAATTTATTTTAGAACTCTCCAATCATTACAATATATTTTCTTCAAAAGAAATAATAACATACATGTATAAATCTACAACAGCACAAATTCAAATATCCCACAGCAAATACAAATCCGCAGTCGCAATATCGCATAAGGCAGCGTTTCTCAAACTGTGGGGCGTGCCTCCCTAGGGGGGGCGTGATAACTCTACAAGGGGGGCGCGAGAGTATTGAAAAGTCGAAAACAAAAGATTATTTAAGAGAATCATTAATTTACTGAAAGTAAAGAAACAAAATAGATTCTCACTTAATAAATATAAAATACACATTTACACTGATATAATAAACTTATAAATGTGTTTCAATACAGCACAATGTAAAGGGTGTTTTTTTTTAGAGGTATAAAACTTTAAACTGCAATAAAACAACGATGTATTATTCGATTGGCATGAATTTTTTTTTATTCGAAAGATAATCTTGTGGCAATACATTTTAAATATGATTTCTGGCATAGGACTGCCACGGCTGGCTCGGATGTAGTCCAATCTGGACGTCCAATTTTCGATGACTTTTTCCAACATTTGTGGCCGTATATCGGCAATAACACGGCGAATGTTGTCTTCCAAATGGTCAAGCGTTTGTGGCTTATCCTCATAGACCAATGACTTTACATAGCCCTACAGAAAATAGTCTAGCTGTATTAAATCACAAGATCTTGGAGGCCAATTCACAGGTCCAAAACTTGAAATTAGGCGGTCACCAAACGTGTCTTTCAATAAATCGATTGTGGCACGAGCTGTGTGACATGTTGCGCCGTCTTGTTGGAACCACAGCTCCTGGACATCACGATTGTTCAATTCAGGAATGAAAAAGTTAGTAATCATGGCTCTATACCGATCACCATTGACTGTAGCGTTGTGGCCTTCATCGTTTTTGAAGAAGGATTCCACCAGCCCATAAAGCACACCAAACAGTCAGTTTTTCTGGATGTAACGGTGTTTCGACATACACTTGTGGATTAGCCTCACTCCAAATGCGGCAGTTTTGTTTGTTGACGTAGCCATTCAACCAGAAGTGCGCTTCATCGCTAAACAAAATTCGCTTATGAAAATCGACCATTATTTTCGAAATAAAATTGCACAATTTGAAAGCGTTGTTCAGGCGTGAGTCTATTCATGATGAATTGCCAAACCAAACTGAGAATAAATCACTTGACAGCTGTTAAATCGGTCGCCATCTTGGAAAGTAATGCCAACTTAAACTTCTATACCTGGAAAAAAAACACCCTGTATTTGACAACTAATTTAAAAATTCTAAGTTAAGAACAAGTTTAATAAATACCAGTGACTCCATGGGCTTGTCATGTATAAAACTATATATAAAAATTTAACATGTATCTTGATAGTTTGTACTGTTTATAATTAATCCATTAACTACCGATTAAAAGTTGCGTGATTTGCTCCCCAACATCCCCGTTTTCCACATAGGCGATTTTTTTTCTGTGCACTGCTATCAATAAAATTATTCCGAAGGCTTTGGAATACAATAAATGGACCTTGACAGTGATTGCGAAGAATTTACTCTTATTTCAGAGGATTTCCTTATTTATTCCTTACCCCCCGAATGTATCACATACGCTTGCCTACGTGGAAAACGGAGCGAATCTCGTAACTTTTAATCGGCAGTTATAAATCGTACAAATTATCAAGATCAGAGTTAATTTTTGTGTATAATTTTATATATGACAAGCCAATGAGGTCACTAGTAATTATTATACTTGTTCTTAGCTTAGTATTGTTAAATTACTTATAAAGTATATTGTGCAGTACTGATACATTTAAAAGTGTATTAACGGTGTGTTAATTTTATTTTTTATTATGTGAAAATGTATCTGTCTGTTAAATTTCAGTAAATTAATAATTTTTTAAATAATCTTTTGCTTTCGATTTTTTTTATATGCTCACGCCCCCCTCGTAGAGTTATCACGCTCCCCTAAGGGGTACGCCCCACAATTTGAGAAACGCTGCTCTGAAAAGAAGGTCATGCTAGAGGTGTTCTTCAATATCCAGGACATTGTGCATCTGGAATTAATCACTGGACGCACCGTGAACAAAGAACTCTATGTAGACATCCTACGTCGTTTTCGTGAGTCCATAAAAAAGATGACCAAATTGTGAGCTGAGCAACCAGGTGCACTTTTGCATTGTAACGCTCCCGCACATCGATCCCTCTTCGTCACTGACTTTCTTGCGAAAAAGAAAACAATAGTTTTGCAACATCCTCCTTACTCCCCTGATCTCACTCCCTACGACTTCAACCTATTTCCTGAACTGGCTCATCGTTTACAAGTTAGTCGATTTTAATCTGTAGATGATGTTAAAAGTGCATCGCAGGACATGGCTAAAAATGGGTTCCAGAAATGTTTCGATGACCCTTACAAGCGATGGCAAAAGCGTGTTGTAGCTCAAGGGTTTTATTTCGAAGGATGATGTGTTTCATCAATTTAATTGGTAATATTTTTTTAAGTTATATACTTAGTCCATGAACTTTTGAATCCTACTTCGTATATTATTTTCAAGATTATAAATAAAAAAAAGGAGTTTTAAAGTAATTTACAGACAATCCACAGAAAGATTTTCATACAATCTCATCATGATAATTGATCGATTTTGCATTGGATTTTTTCTCTCCCAGACACTCACAAATCTTTTAGACTGAATAGGCACATAAACTGAAAAGGTTGAAATCTACTTCATCACCTCAAAAGACTTCTTTGTCATTTTGTACCAAAAACAGAATGAGAAAAAAGTTGTAAGAGCTATTGTAGAGAATACACTGGTGAAAAAAGCAACTCCAACAGAAGAAGAAATTAGTTAAGAGAAATTAAACTTAGGAAAAGCATTTGTCCAAGTTATTCTAGGTATTAGCTTAGATATTTAATTAATTAAATTTTTCTAGGCTGCAAAGAAAAACCTTTTCCATCGTAAAATGATGGTACAGTAATAGCTGCTGTGTAGTATATGTATGTGGGCATGTGAACGAACATACATATGTCGTACATTGGCAGTGTATCATTTGTGGAAAGTTTCATGTCTGCTGTAGTTAGCCAATCTAGTTAACAATAGTTCATGCTGGTTGTGGATAATGCTAGATTTGTTGTCTATGGGTGCTCTTTGGAAGAAAGATCTGCCGATTTTGCCTGACAAGATATGCGGATACTCTATGTATCAAGTTCTATGACAAAAGCGGTATGGAAACAAGTGTTCCTGGAGTAGTGATCAAGAATGATACACAACTTTTAAATTGTCAGTCTCGCGTATAAATTTGGTATCAAGGTGATTAGGATAACTATGACAGTGTTCCTGATGTGGTAAGAAATTGCTTCCCATACATAACTCTTGGTGTAGGGGGAGTCTAACCTGGGGGATCTATATCGCAGACAGTTCCAATCGATCATTTGATCGCTTTCTAATAAACGCACGGCTATCCCTGGCATCCAAACAAAAATAGCTCTTGTCTAAGAACACAACGGATCCCCCTTCATCGTACAATGAGAATTATTTTGATACCTCTGAAGTCGTGGTTATCATTTATATGAGTTAACAGCAGGAACGCTACCGGGTTCTGGTTTGGAGCCTGTTTCTCAAGCAATTTAATTACTACACTTCGCTGTGTCGCTCTGTGCCAGCAAAAATTCAAACTCCTGTACCACAAAAAACACCATCTCTAAGAAGCAAGCATTGATGAGACATACTGTACTGGTCACCATAATGCAGCCTCCTGAA